>WHPZ01590868.1:0-19263 GCA_016617965.1 Macrosiphum rosae
TGTGTTTGTGAATGTTTACTCACATATAAATTGATTTTATCATTGAATATCAATACTAGTGGACAAAATAAATATATTTTCAATACAATTTTAGGCTATTTTATATCCCAAATCCAAATAAATTGCAATTTACATTTACCCTAGACAAGATAATAGTAATACATCTATATTATAATACATAAGTCATATGTAGCTACATAATATATAATATCAATTTGTTATTCATCATTTATTAATTATGTATTTGTTTTATTGATTTGAAACTCATGTAAATATACATGATAGACCTTATATTTTGAGTAATATCAAATTATGTCATATCATTATACAATTTAACTGCCAGAATTTAATTAAATATATAAAGTTATATTTTGTTTATTAATATACATAATTTGACTCACCTAAAAACTGTAATATATTAAGTAGTACCTAGTACCTATACCTAGTAGGTACCTAGGTATTACCTACACGTAGGTTAGTTATATTGTCTATTCAAGTATAAAATAACCATTCCATATAATCCAGCCCATGTTAAGTAATATATTGGTGCGTTGCATAAAAAATAAATAATACAATCTAATTACCAGACTTTAAATAAATACATATGTGTATGTCAATTAAATATTGTTATTTATCAATTATCTATTTATTAATTTGTTTTTATGCTCATGATTAAACCTAACCTAAATTCCAAAAAACATTCCGGCAGCCGTGCTAGCTACCTGCCTACTTACCAAATTGAGAACTGGAGTCAAATCTATGACTCTTAGGGCTTGTATTACAATAGTTGAAGTCCGGTTAAACCACCGAATTTGGCCAGTAAAATCAGTGGTTCAAGCGCAACCGAGGTTTAAACCGTGATTGTAAAACGGCCCTCAAGCCGTTTCGCCGTGCAAGGTGCCTGCAAATTGCGAACGCGGTTTCGACGTCCATCAAAGGCCGTCGTAGCCGGCGATCCTACCGCGTCGGACAGCTCGGCCGACCTCGATGAACGTCAAAAACGCGATATTCACGAAAAAAATCGAACGTTCCGACGCATGTATTTATGCCTGTATCTAGCAATATACCTACTCGACGGCGCGGCGATTTCGACCGTCTTGTTTCCGCGACCCCACTCCGCCCCGGGACTCGACCCGAAGGAAGAGCGGTCTAAAAATGTAGCAGGGAATGCGAATTAGTAGTCAACGGGGAGGGCAGAAGTGTCGAAAGGGCCAAAACTGGAATTTTCTACAAAAACGGCAAAAAAGGCGCGCGACGGCGGCGCTCGGTTTGCACGCCGCGGGAACGGAGTACGGCCTGTATATTTAGCGGGCAACGGTCCGAGCGGGGACGCGAAAAGTCCTCAAAGGGTGGTAGAGACGAAAAATCTGAAGAAATTGAAATTATTTATATAAATAGATTAATATAAAGTTCTTGGTAAATATACCTTTTTTTTCGGATAATAATATTTTCCATACAAATACAATCTCCGAGTTCTCGGTATATTTATCCCTTTTTTTTTCTGAGATAATATTAAAATGCAGAACGCCCATTGGGCAAACGGAGTCTTTTTATTGGTAGTCTCTTACGCTGGTACAAGAAATCGCCACGGCAGCGCCACACGGGTTTCTGTTTTATAATGTAAAATGTTGCATTCTTAAATTTAAATCAGTAATATACAAATAATCATTTCGGTCAGTAAGTTCAGACAAAGATTTATTTACGATTCATATTATAATGTAAAATATTAAATACCTACATGAGGTAGGTACTTATAATTTGATTTTGATATTTTCAGGCTAATTTAGTGTACTTATTATTTAAGAGAACATACATAATAGTCACATACCTAGTAGTATTTTTGATAATCAATTTTTTAAGTAAAATTGAATCGAATTTTATATAATTTTACATAGAACATAGTTTTTCAAAATGCAAACAATTATTGTCTGATTGTTGACGAACATTTTTGTTTAAAAACTTTAATTGTTCAATGCAACACAAGTCTCGAGATGATAATATAGAGAAATCATTTTAATAATATTTTAATTAAGTTAGTACTAAATCTGTTTAATTATTTTTTATGAATTACCCATAACAGTTTATTTAATTAGATTTGAACAGTACCCAACCCTACTACCCTACTGGTTTAGTTGACGCGCGCCGGCCCGCGTATTTCCCCCCCGCAAACGTTTAGTTTACGCCCGCCACTTATAATATTATCGTATTTTTTATGTAGTTATCGTCTTTTATACAATTTTTATTGCAGCATTTAAAAAAGCATAATAATACAATTCTTATCTTATAGTTGTTTTTCAAAGGATTTTTAGGGTTTTATCGCTTTATTTTAAAATATATGCTTCTTCTATAATACTGTAGTGTTGGAGCCGGGAACGAACAATAATTATAGACAGTGCCCGTATCTATAATACCGTATCCACAATACTTCGTATCGTATTAAATAATATACCTAATGATAACCGACCGGTATGCATGTGTGTGTGTAGTTCGAACAGCTTATCCGTGCAGGATTTCCGTGCAAATACTGATAAACTACGTCTGAAGTGAGTGTTAACGTGTGTATATGTGTATACCTACCTACTTATATGAGAATAAAATGTCAACACGAATTTACGATATAATATTACATAATATAATATTAATAAATGTTTCAATAATACACAATAAACAAATTGTTATGGCCCTTTTGTCCCAGCAGTCAAAATAATAATTGGCCGTCTGACACAATTAATAAGTAAATAATAATAAATAATATCAATATGACAAGCTGTTAGAGCCGCTAGGATAATAAAATGGCTCAATTGCAGGGGTTATAGGGGGAAAAAATTCTAGACGGGACTAATTGTCTCCCTATAGTTTTAAGCGTTCCATATAATATAATTGTATGCATAATGTCTTATGTATAAAATCCTAATTTGTTAAAGGGGACGCTTTTTTATCGCGGTCAGAGGAGACTGAGTCCTCCTGCATCCCCCCCCCACTTTAACCCCTGCTCAATTGTATGCAATATGAGGTAGCTGTTAGAGCTGTAATACAATATAATAATAAAGTGTTTTTACTCACAATTTGGTCGGTGCGCCTAACTTTAAATCTTAACTACAATAATAATAATACGCAATAAAATACCTATAAAATATAATATACCTAATTTAAAGTGTGGCGATTTGTGCCCACTACACAAAATAATTAAAAAGTGTGACGATTCGCGCCTGTGTACACGACATATTATTGTAATAAAAAATAACTTGGCCATTCGCGTCGTATACAAAATATAATAACTAACTTGGAGTCTTGGAGATATTATGTAAAATACATATAATATGTAGGTATGCTGTATGCGTATATGTAAAATAATATTTGGCGATTCGCACCTGATTTCGCGGCACGACAATAATATTTCTATACTCCGGCCCACGAGAGTCCATATTATGTCGAAACGCGTCCGTCTCTGCGCATCTGCATGTCGCCGAATAGTGGGAATGATACCAAGGTGAGAAAACAGACGTCGTGGTTAGTGTATGGACTCTCGTGGGCCGGAGTATAGTCTGGTCGACCATTTTTCTCGAACTAGTGGTTCAGGTGACCGTGCCTAAATCTCCGGCAGCCGATCACGCGTAATCTACATATTATTATTATATATAATTCACAATATAACATATAATATGGTAGCCATATAGGTACAAAAATAAAACAATACAATTCACGGATAATGTGTGAGTGTGTGAGTGTGTGTCGGGAGTCGGCCGGCGGTATAGTAAAAGACATTAATGCATAACATTGCAGCTCTTTCGGGCGGCAACAGTGAGATTTAAAAATCCTCAATACGTAGGTGCCTACTTGTGACGCACTCACACAGCGGCTGGCGTGTCGCTATAACATTGTCGTCATTGGTTGACGTTCCAGTCGTTCTAATTTTCGTGTATAAAATTTAAAATAACTTTAAGAATCGCAGAGCCACACTCCCTCCCTCCCCCCCACAAATGATTCTTAAGAGAAACACTCCTCGATCGGTCTCGTCCTCCGGGTCCCGGGGACTGATCCGTAATAATAATAATAATAATACCCGCGAAATATTAATTATTGAAGTTATTATCGCGGTCTTTGCGCGGGACGTCCGAGTGAGACACCTGCGAATATTTTCCGATAGCCTATTAGTGTTATCTCCGCGCTACATTATTATACAGCAGCTTTGCGGCGGCGAATTTATTATGTTTTCGACTTTCCGAGCGTGCGCGGAATCTTGGCGGCACTGCGCGCGAGAGTTTGGTTATTGGTCACTAATGTTTTTATCCGTTGCAGGTACCTACCTACGCGATCAAAGCTCACTATTCGCTGATCGCGCTGGACACGGCGGCGGCGTGCTTACCTCGTGACACTTGTACGGTTGTTGTCGTCGCAGTGTTGTAGGCGATAGTAGATAACGTGGTCACGGTCGCCGTTCAACAAGTGCTACCTAGCTCCGTACTTACCGCCCAACTCCAGCCGTACTTACGTCCTGTTTCGTCGAATACTTGAATCCTGTAACCGTCGTAATGTCGTCAAGGAAACGCATACTTCCCGAGAGGAACGAAGACGCGAAACGCAAACGCAGTACTTGGATGATCTTTCCGGGGTAAGCACAATACCTAAAGCCTATGTATTTATTATACTATATTATATTATCATGCAGTCTCGTAAAGTACCACGTTGAGTAAAAGTATTAATAGGTACCTACTTTAAAAGTACCTACTCAAATACGTATTTTAAATTATTTATTTACTTATTACTTTTAGTCTAAATAGGTACCTATTTCATATTTTAATTTTCATGGCTTAAAATAAAGATGAAAATCGAGAATAATATAATATAGTTAATAGTATATTATTATTTTTATACCTACTGAGAATTATAATCAACCGAAAATACAAATAGGCACTTAGACAAAAAAACAATCAGATGAATATTTTTAAGTTCCACCAAACGATACGGTGTAAAATGCTCTAAAAATTAATTGTAAAATATGAAATTTGGTTCAGTTGATTTATAAGATACAACAAATGTGTTTTTAGGTATTTGGATCTGTAAGTTCCTACTTACTCAAATACATTTATTACTGAGAATTCAAATAGGTACCTACCTAAGTATTTTAAATACCTACTTATCAAAATATGTGTGTGCGCCTGTATTTAAATAGGTACCTACTTTTAAAGAGTAATTTTTACAAAGCTGATAATTATGTTATGTCACAATAGTTGAAAATGTTTTAAAAATATTTTGTATCTAGCCTGAGTTTATAAAGTTCACTTAAAAAATGAATGCTTTCTTTGGGTCGTTTTTTTAATTATTTATTTAAAAATGAATTATGTACCAGGTATCTATAAAAATGAGACACCTCACAGTTTTCTATAGTATTTATACAAACCATGAAAAACAACATGATAAAATAGTACCATTAAATTTTTTTTACTTTAATTTAAACAATCTGTAAAACGTTCATGTCGTTTGAAAATATGAATATTGGCCACGTTCAAAATTTATTTATAAGAAATGAGACATACCTAATAGTGAAGTTCACTAACTATGAATGTGCACACCATGAATTATTTCCAAACACAGTTGTTAGTTGTTACCATATTATTGTTATAACCAGCAACAGCATTGCATCTCTTCACTCTTGTTAAAAAAATATTGGTACCTAATATATTATATCATTATAATTATAGTCTGGATTTATATTCTCTTACAACACCTAAAATATTATTTTATATTTTCTAAAATACCTTCAAATATTATCATTATACTCTTTTGAGAATTAGAAAAATATGCATGTGATGTAGGTAATGTAAACAATTTCATGAACATTTTCAAAAATTTTAAAATTATGATAATTATATAATTTCTCATATTAATTTCTTATCAATTAAATATTATGATATTATATATTAATACAATATTATTTAACCTACATAATTACGCATAATTATATTTAAAACTGTGTACCTATAGGTACTTGTATTATCTTTCATGTATTTTAATATTATTCTATTAAACATAATAATATAATTATAATATATAATACATCAATTTGCATTTTTATTTCAGTATAAATGTTAAGTGCATAAACGTTGTCCTACTTTTATTGATTTTTCAATTTTTTGTTACCTATTTATTGTTTGAGTTATTTCCACAATTTTCCACAAACTACTTTTTATGAGTTGTTATTACAAATTACAAATTACATTGTACCTAGTTTCAACACAAGACCATAGGTCAGAATTATCTATAATTTTATTGATAAATATGTTTTATTTAACACGTAGGTACCTATACATTATAATTGTAGTTCATATCCACAGTCGTTTAAATTTTAATTAAATAATAAACATTTAAGTTATTTAACTATCATATCAACCGTACAACCTAAACAATTATTTATGTTAAGAAAAATACATTAAAAATTACATTTTCAAAGAAAGTTAAACATTTTCAGAAAATTTTGATGAATAAAAAAATGTTCAAGCTTACATCTCTAGGTGTACTTCAATATGGAATTATATACCCATTTAATTTTTTTTGAATATTCTTTAATTAATTAATTTAGTAAGTAGGTACATTCTATTAGACAATCACAATTACCCTTGCGGCCTTGCATAATAACTGCATTATAATAACAGTTAAAATAAAGTCTTTTGTATTAAACTGTTCTATCCGTTGTTTTAAAAAGTGTTTAAAATTAATGGAATTTTTTTATTTTATTTATTCATAAAACTTAGAAATACTGAATTGCAAAACCAAATATTTGTACATTTAATAGACAAATATGTTGTTCTTATTCGTATACATTGGATAAAGTAGGACATAACAACATGACGACTTAAAACTATAAGTAGTTATCACTTTACCAGTACCTTATCAATTTATCACTGGCTGTTTTTTTTTTAAATGATAAAATAAAAATATGTTGTAAATGTTCAAAAAATATTTAGTAGTACTTTTACATATGTCTAATTACAAATGTCTATGAATAATATGTAGCTATAAATTATAATATAATTAAATATATTTTTTATTTATTTATAACAAAAGAGTTAGATGAAAACCTTTAAGCGGAATAATACACAGTATAACTCACACATTAGTAGATTGTAGATACAGTAATATATTATAATAGCAATAGGTACTAATATTAAGCAGTATAGCATAGTTTTTATTCCATAGAAAATGTATTTAATGTTTTTAATTTAAAATATAATTACTATAAACATGTAATTTTATAAAAGTAATTCAACAATTGATGTTTCATCTTTCAAACCACAACATGATTATTATATTCACCTAAAAACTCTTATGAATTTGAATTAAATAAAAGTAAAATCAATAAGCAATTTGGAAAAATGAATACTATAAAATATGATGGTATTGTTTCATGTAAAAAAACTTAACATAGATATAGACAAATTCAAAACCAAAAATCTTCTCTTAAAATATATTAACTCAATTAATTTAAATAACATTGATTTTATGTAAATCTGATTTTCTTTATGTTGTGACATTATATTCTTATAAATCCTATAGTTAATGTATAACTTATACTAAGAGTCCAAGCAAATATAGGTTTCCTTAGCTAGTTACACTCAGGTAAACTAAATCACCCGCTTGGTTTTGTTAATTTCTAACTACCTTCATTTTATTCACGTAATAGGTTCTATGTTCCAATAAGTACCCCAGACTATGCTTGCTAATAAGCCCCTTAAAACGATGATGCGGATTGCTAATTTAGAACCATCTTTCTATTTTTCATAACTTTTACATAGTATCTTGCAAATGTTCTTATTTGCTAATAATTAATTATCCAAAACTAGACTTATATGTAAATAGTATTATTTTATTGTAACCATTTTTCTACCAGACCAGACTATTAATAAAATAAATAATTAATAGTATTTTAATTTATTTATTGTGAACTCACCTAAGCACAGGATTAGATTTTTTGTGAGGTATTTATTCAGGGCCGGTTCTAGTAAATTGTTATATGTAGGCAAGACTTAATTTTTTGCCCCTGTAATTTTATCATTCTTCTTCCAAATAAACAGGGAAAACAGTTTTTTTGTATTTTTAATCTTAACAAAATTAAAACTAATAAAAAGGTGGGCAAGTGGGTACCGCTCTGCTGTATAATAGGTATCTAGATAATTAATTGTATTGAATGGATTTAATTTGAATTCAATATTTCAATGGTATAAAATCATTGTATACAAATTGATTCTGGGCAAAGAGGGCTTGTCAGCCCTAAGTACCTACATTTTATGATATTTTCGGTAAGAAATTTATTTTAGTATTAGACATTACTGCATTAATAAAATAATTATACAGCAGGTTGAACACATTTTTTCCGAAAAAATTGCATTTGAAAACGTCATTGTATGTATAAAATATAATAATAATTTACCTACTTTACTTTTTTAAAAGTTTCAAGAGTCCATGAATATTATTTTTTTTTTTACTACAACAAAATACGTAAAATCGTTTTCTATGTATAAATATAAAATTTGATAAAATATCTTAAAGACTTAGGGCCGATTTCACCAACACAGTATTTAATCACGATTAAAGTTATTCGGAGTTTAATCGACCGAATTTGTCCGGTTAAATATCTGTTATCAGCCGATTAAGCGTAATTTAAGTTTAACCGTGATTAATTGTGTTGGTGAAATCGGCGCTTAAAGTATCTCTAAAAAAATTGTATTATACTATTTAAATTTTTCGGTGACAGTATAATAATATAATATGAAATTCTCTTAAGAAATCTTGTTATAGGTACATTTTCAATCTTCAGCTATAAAAATTGAACATTTATTTTTAACTACAAAGTAATTTACTAGGTAATTTACATCATTTTGTGATTTTGATGAATTTTATCAAAATTTGAACTTTAAATAATTATAAAAATGACTTATGAGTTGAGGCCGGAATAATATTCTCCTAAAATAGCCAAAATAAGATGTTTATATTCCCTTAAAAAGTTGAAAATATTCTTTAAAAATCATAATAAAATATGCAAAAAATTAGGTTTTATATAATTATAGATATTCTCTTATGCTTTTATGCTTAAAAGTACTTAATATATAAAAAAAACTAAAATAAATATGTATGTAAGTAATAAAAACAGCTTCAAAAAAATCGCTCTGCTGTACAGTAGGTTACAAGTGGGTCACTGTAATGGATGGTGTTAAATTTGAATTCAATGATATAATATCATTGTATTAGAAAAACGATTCTGAGCGGAAACGGTCAGTCAGCCTATGATATTACGAAGTATATTTGATGATATTAAAGTGAATAAAGTAATTTATATATAACCTATTTACGTGGAATCTTGTTTTAAATTTTCAATCCTTAGCTATAAAAGTTGAACATTTTATACATTTTTAACTAAAAAATTATTATTAAATTTTAAATGTGATAAATTTTGTCAACATTTGAACTTTAAATGCTTTAAGAAAAAAATAGTGCCCATGAATTTTTAATATTTTTCAACCGCTATTGGAACAATATATCAGAAGTTTTGCATTAAATTTTCACGCTTTTTTACACAACAAATAAAATTGTATTGATGTTTTTAGAAAAAAAAACTAAAAAAATTTAAAACTAAAAATTTCAGTAAACAGCTCAAATAAAAATAAAAATATTTTCAAAATTGTATGGTGTATAGAAAATGCTAATATAAATATTCATTGAAATTTTCAAGTATCTACAGTCATATTCGTTTTTTAATTACAACAAAATAAGAAAATCGTTACATGAGAAATCCAGCAAATATCAAATGTTGTAAAAATATGAATTTCAAATGCTCATAAAAATTTAATTTGAGTTTCTTGTTAAATCTTTTTTTTTGATAAAGGTAGACAAACTTATGATGGATCTCGTATTACATTTTTAAATCTTAGATTCAAAAAGAAAATTTTTTATGAATTTCTAACTCGAAATAATTTGTAAATTTTCGTCATGTTTACGTATTTTGTCAATATCTGAACTTTAAATGATTAAAAAGAATTTTTAATATTTTCATCGGCCTTTGAAACAATATACTAGGAGCTTTCCATTAAATTTTCAAGCTTTTTTAACCAACAAATACAATTTTATCGATATTTATAGAGAAAAAAAAAACTAAAAAAATTGGAAACTGAAAATGTCCGTAAAGAGCTCAAAATAAGTCAAAATGTTATGGTGTTTAGAAAATGCTAATATAAACATTCAGTCAAAATTGCATGTACCTAAGGTCATTTGTTTAAGAGTTTCACCAAAACCCAAAATCGATTTTTTTGAAAATAGATTTTGCGAACAAATTCCCGTTTTTCCTTAATTTTTCTTTTGTTTTTCATTGCGCTTTTGAAAACTTCTGGGAAATTTTTGCTTTTGACCCCCCCAAAGTACCAACTAGATTCACTTTCCTATCAGGAAATATACTGTTGAAGAAAATCTAAGCATTTTTACTGTCCTAAAAGGTAATGACAGACACAAAAAAAAATTTAAAAAAAATATACACATTATTGTAAAATCAATCGTTTCACTCAGAATCTAAAAAAACTTTAACTTAAAGTCGGGAGAATAAAAAGTGGCCGCTGGCTTTATGTTAGCAACTTAATTTTTCTTCATAAAACAGGGGTACCCAGTAAAACTTGTATTCATCATTTTATAATACTTTATTATTAGGTAATTATGTCTAAACTTAATATTTCAAAATGCGCGATTTACGAAAACATCACAGCAATTCAATGGGCATCAGCGGTCAATTTTCATTCTCCCGACTATAGGTAGGTAGGTACCTACCTACCTAACATTTTATTTATTTAATTAAATTAGATTAATGACGTATTATTAATTGAGACAATTTTTCATCGTTATTTGTATCGACTATAAAATTACTATATGGGATATAAATGTRTAATTTATTATCGTATATACGTTGGTATATATATAATACGTGTACCTATATGTCATTATTACAAACATATTACAATTTATATTATTCACGCCCCCTGCAACACAAAATATCGAAAGTCTATAAAATGAATTGATAAATTCTCTAATATTATTTATTGTACGAAATATTATTTTATCTTGAAATATTTTGAATTTCTGAAGTAGGTATATGCAAAAAAAACTTTTGCCATTAATTTATACGTTTCATGATTTGTACCTATGTGTTTGCATGTATTTCGAACCTCGTCTGACTGCACAGACTAAAAAAAAAAATGCAAAATACTATAATTCCGACATTTTCAACTTATTGACCCAACGAACCTTTTTTCATTGTCATTTATAGAAAAAAACACTAAAAACAATTACAAAATTTCAAATGACTATTTAAAACGAACAACTTTAAACGAAATTAAACAGTATGACAATTTTATCATATATAAAATATGATAAAATAAACTTTTGGTTGAACATTTGAAGTATCTGCGGTTATTTGTTTTTGAATTATTTCAAAATAAGAAAATCAATCGATTTAGAATTCGTTAATTTATGGGTGAATATCGAATGTTGTAAAAATTTGAAAAATCTTAAATAAAGTTAATTTGACTCCGGAAAATTTTTTTTTTGTTTAAATTTTGAAAACTTATGGCGCATCTTGTATTACATTTTAAAATGTTTGACAGACAACAAATGCGTGGGTACTGGGTAGCATCCTAATAAATGGCTATAAAAAAAATTGTGCATATGTATTTTTAATATTTTTCAACTGCTATTGTAGGAAAGCAATATAATATCAGGAACCTTTTATTAAACTTTCACGCATTTTTACCCTACAAATACAATTTTATTGACAATTATAGAAAAAAAAACTAATAAAATTGAAAACTGACAATGTCAGTAAACAGCTCAAAAAGAGTCAACATTTTATGGTGTATAGAAAATGAAAATATAAACATTCAGTAAAATGTTCATGTATCTACAGTTACTAGTTGTATAATTACAACAGAATAACAACTAATCGCTACATGAGAAATCGAGTGAATATCCAATCTTGTAAAAATATGAACTTCAAACGCTGATAAAAATTTATTTTGATTTGTTTGTTGACATTTTATTTTTGGATAAAGGCAGACGAACTTATGAGGAATCTTGTATTACATTTTTAAATCTTAGATTTCAATAGAAAACATTTTATGAATTTCTAACTCAAAATAATTTGCACATTTTAGTGAATTTTACGTATTTTTTCAATATATTTGAACTTTAAATACTTATAAAAAAAAATGTGACTGGACTTTTAATATTTGTCATCTGTCTTTGGAACAATATATTAGGAGCCTTCTATTAAATGTTCAAGATTTTTTATCCAACAAATAACATTTTATTGATATTTATAGAATAAAAAACTAAAAAAATTGGAAACGGAAAATGTCAGTAAACAGCTCAAAATAATTCAAAATATTATCGTCGATAGAAAATGCTAATATAAACAACCAGTAAAAATGTCATGTACTTATCTAAGTTCATTTGTTTTAGAGTTACACCAAAAACCAAAATCGATTTTGCGTGAAAATTCCCGTTTTATCTTAATTTTTCTTATGCTTTTCATGGTGCTTTTGGAAATTACTAGACAATTTTTAAGTTGAAAATTTAATACAAGGTTTTTCACAACTGTAGGGACCGGAAGTATATTATTTTGCATATTTGTTTTTTGAGTCTGTGCAGTCAGACGAGGTTCGAAACACTTGCAAAACACAGGTACAAATCATGAAAAGTATACACTAATGGCAAAAGTTTTTTTTTGCATACTTCAGAATTTCAGAATATTTCGTACCTATAATAAATAATATTAGAGAATATATTGATTCATTTTATAGACGTACGATATTTTGTGTGGCAGTGGGGTAAATAATATAAATTATATGTTCGATAATAGTGATATAAATAGGGGTGGGCGTCCTCTTAAATGATGAAGTGAATATATTATTGTTACATATTGAATATAATATAAAAATATTAATAATAATAAATAGGTAATACAATATAAATATACTTTATAGCTTACTGGATGCTTGATTCCAGTTGATTACTTTTTTCTATAAAATATTTTAGATATTATATGGTTATTGTATAATTGTACATTTGTACAAAACAAAAATATATATTATCACAAGTCACAACCATCTTCCCTCTACAGGAAATTTCTGCTTATGCTTCTGATTCTATATTTTTCATATTATATTATATATTTATATTATTATACATAAGCATCCACACAGGGTAGTCATGGTAGGCATTTGACTAATCTGTAACCCCCTCCCCCCTCAATATTTAATATTATTATGGTAATAATTGATAGTCATTCATAAAATACTTTTTTACTATGGTAAATGTAATTAAATTAGGTTACCCCATCCAAATTAGTTTTTATAACTTAGTTGTGAATATGAATATATATATACGTAATATGTGTGTGTGTGTGTGTTAATGTGTTATGTACTTTAGTACTTATGTATGACTACCCTGCCAGAAATTCTATGCACACATATGTTATTATGTTATTTTTAATACAAAATTATATAATATGCATTTATTTGCATTTCCTTTCCTTTAAACTATTTAGAGTTGATTTTCTGTGTGCCTATATAACAAGTAAAATTAATTTTTTTATAATTACCAATAAATAATTTTGATATTATATGTTTTGAAAGGAATATTATTTATAGTTGCTGTTGACATTGATATGTGAATTGTTAACAATGTATATACCTATATTTCATTTTTAAATATTTGGTACCTGCTTAAAATATCACATTCCAATTTTCAATATTATTATAAATTGTTTTGCTTGTTGTATGTGTTTTTATAAAACAAAAATATGAATCCTTATAAAGGTTCCAATTGGCGATTTGCAATTAGCAATTACCTATTTAAAAAAATAATTAAATAATTTATCCTGTTCACAGGGCCGATGCATTAAGACCATACAATATCGTATTTGATTACGACAGATTCGAATATGAACTTGCTGTTGGACTTGATTTCGCACTTGCTAATGCCTGGGAACCAGAAGAAATTGTGGGAGCCAGTAACTTTAATGGTGAAATTGTGTACTTTTTCAAGTGGAAGCGTCAAGTCACAATAAGTTACATATCATCAGAACACGCTGCAAATTTGTACCCTGAAGCTATAATTAAATTCCATGAGAAGTATAACTGGCAAATAGTTGATACAGCTACGTCACAACAGCAACATAGAGGTAATGCTGTGCGTCCTGTAAAGCGGACACAGACTTTTAAGAATCAACGTGCCTATTTAAAAAAATGAAATGATTAATAAACCTAAATACAAGCTATAGATATATAAATGAATAATAATCTAAGTTACTGTTCTTATACATTATAATTGTTTTTTTTTTTACACAGATAAATATCAAATACTGTTTATTGTACTTTTGTACCAGATTAAATTAATTAAAAATAACTTTAAGTCACTCTTTAAATATAAACTAGAATCTCCTATTGCACACCATGCAATGAGTTATATGATTATTTTCTAGGAACCATCATGGTTTTGCTTTTACAAATTACCGCCATGTGAATTTTTTATAGTTTTATAAAATTTTATTATGATATTTGAACAAATTGTGATACAATGCATGTGAAAATAAACTGCAGGTATTTTAGATATTATATTTAATCATATTTCACTTTATTTGCACTATTATTATTAATTTATTTAGTGTTAACAACAAAAATAAAATCATTTTACACTAGTAATGAAGAATGAAAGTGTTAAAAAAACAGCATTTTTTTATTTTACAAACAACGGAATGCCTACTTAATAACGTACTTATTAAAATATTATGTATTTAAATTGTAAAATGGTTTCTGTAAGCAGTGAGGCTTTACATATTTTATATCATGTAGTTTAAATACAAAAAAGTATGTACATATTGTATGTAATATACCATAATAATATGTAACACTAAATTATTGTAAATACATAAAAAGTGTATCATGCTTAAAAGTTAAAGTAGTTGCTGCACATATTGATCTCATAATTATTGGAATCAAACAGAATAGTCCCAATCTACACAAATACTTAGGAAAACAATAATTGTCTATTAGACTCGCTACTCTGATTAGTGAAGTCTGTGTATTTTTAAAAACACACATTTTTTGGTCCATCAACCCAATTTTATTGCATGCATTTATTATACATTAACAATTTATACTATTTCCTCTCTCATCACATTTAATACTTTTAACTTTTAAGTATTAAAGTTTTTGAAAATATTTTTTTATACTTAGAATTGGAGTCATTACAAAATAAAGTTTTCTATTTTTACCGTATCAATGTTCATGTCTTGTTTTTCTTTACGAATAATAACATACAATTAAAATACATAAATAAACAAATTCAATATGATGATGAATACTTATTAGTGCAAAGTCGATTTCAATTTTTTTGTTTTATTACATATTATATTGTAATATTTTTATACTTTTCGCATTATTGACTAGGTTAATCAATCGAAATAATAAAGTGAGCCCGATAAGTATAGGCTATTATTTATTAAAATTGTACATAGGAACTGAAGATTTATGTAAACTGTAGTCGTAGTCTTGGATTCAGCGTTAGGCTACTAGAGCTGCAATTTTGCGTCAAAATGATATATCAAATCACTAAGTCAAAGTCACAAATTTTCACAATCCAAAAGTTTTATTTAATTTTATAAAGCAACAAGTGTTGGGTTTTTATTCAATGTTACAAAATACCATTATAATTACTTTAAACACAGTTGAAAAAACTTAATTATTAGTTAATAATTTAGTTTTTTTTTTCAATAAATAGGTAAATTTTAAAAAGTGAGTGCTTAAAAAAATATATGTCTTACTAGTGAATAGCATATAAATAACTTTACAAAGACGGCAAAAAAAGTATTAATGGAGTAAATCTATATTGGGTAAATTATATTGACTATTGCGGCATAGATGTACACTCAACTTCTACACTAGAAAGCTACATGAGCGGTATAGTATGATAATTATGTCGATGTATGTTATGTATTAACATTAGTTTTCATTATATAACATTGATTCTTATGTAACATATTTTGTAGACAATAATACTATTATTCTAAAAATGTAAATCATCGATATTTGTACCAAAATAATATTATACCACTTGCCATGACATTTTATCATGGTATGTTTAACAACAACTTCATAAAACTGAACCAATTTGAAGGTGCAACTCAAAAACTAATAACCGTACACAGTTAAAAAATTTTTACCAAATATTTATAATAGAATTTTCCAAATATGGTAATATTTTTGAGATATTTACAGCATATTGAGAAATTTTTTAAATTTTGTAAATTTTTTTAAAAATTACTGTCGACAAAAACTTTTCCCTTATTAAAAATGTTTGAAAAATTAACCCAAGTGTCCTCATGAGATGTTTTATTATCAGTTCAAAAATATTAAAGATTCATTGGTATATAATTTGTATACGCATTTAAAGTTTAAATATTGATAAAGTTCATTAAATTCCCGAAAATTTGCAAATAATTTTTCAGCTAGAAATATTCAAAAAAGTTTGTCTTTTCATTGTTAAATTTATACATTTTAATAGAGGATTCTTCTAAACTTTTCTACTTTAAACAATAAAAATAAAGTTTACTAGAAAGTAAAATATAAAGTAATATTTATGAGCGTTTAAATTTAAAATTTAGCTGTAAATTAACGAACTCCAATTCATAGATTTTTGATATTTAGTTGTAAACGGAAAACGTACACTTGAAATTTTCACAAAATATTTATGACAGCATTTTCCATACTTGGTGACATTTACAAAATATAATGATACCTACTTTTTTTATAGCCATGAGATATTTTTTTTAATTATTAAATTTGATTATTTATAAGAGGACACAGCGTCTCCACTCAGATTCGTTTTTCTATGTTTTGTCGTTGAATTCAAATATAAAAAAATCTATTACAATTACACTCGAAAACTACTGTACAGCAGAGTAGTACCCACTTGTCCTCCCTTTTTTTTTGTTTTGATAAAGGTAGAAATACTTGTTGGGAATCTTCTAATAAAATTTCTTATGTTAGCTAAAAGTAAAACAGTTAAAAAAATTAGAAAAATATATTATGGCTGTAGTTGGTTAAAAAGAGTCAAAAACTCTGTCAAACAGAACTCGTTATAACGCTCTTTAAAGCGGTAAATTGCTCGTCGGCGTGGTGCTTTAACTCGACGTGAAAATAACGCTTTCTGTTTGACAGAGCCCTAAATATTTTGGAAATTTTACCATATGAGTAGGTATGAAAAATGCTAATATAAAATATATTTTGTGAACATTTCAAGTGTCTACGGTTATTCGTTTTTTATATATATATAATTGTACACTTGTTTAATCCATAATTACATATTGTTTAAGATTTAATACACAATAGATAAACTAAATAAACTTTAATTTATTTAAATAATATTTTTTACTTATTTGGGCACTTTTTGTAAATGCTGTGATTATCATTGAACGAGTGTTGAAAGCATTTGGTACACACTATATTAATACAATCGACTTCTCGCCTTTAGTGTAGGTACTAAATACTGTCAACTAGTATATAATATATAGACATAGTATACGTAGGTACTAGTTGTGTTTTCAGTTGAACGTGTTGTGGTTATTCTTTCTAGTGACATAACTTGTGCTTGACTTTGTTTAAAAATTTAAATTTTTGCATAATATTTTTTAGTTTTTATTGCATATTTTTATCACATATTTAAGTAATATTAGGTATACCACATATTTTTTGCAATTTTAAGTGCTAAAAAATCATGAACATGATTATTATTTATGACGAAGGCCCGGGACTTGATGACCTAAAATTTTTACAAAATGTACACAATAAAAATGTTAAAATAATTACTAATTAACATCATAAAATGACTTAAAAAATAACAACAAAAATACCAAAAATAACTTTATAATTACATGTCATTTGTAAAAATGTACGATTTACCATAAATAGTAATTATTATAGGAGCTCTTTAAACATTTTTACTCTCGAAGGAGCCGTTAAAAATGTTTTTTTTGCGATTTGAAATAAGTTAATTGACTTTTGGGAAATTTTTTCTGATTGACCGGGCCTAAAATATTGTCTGCTTACAGTTTATTAAATAATCGTAGATCGCGAAAACAAACGATAAAAATAATGAACGTCGATAACTGACAAGCTGTAATGAACTTAAAGCAAAAATATGCAAAATAAAAATTGTATTTCTGTAAAGACGAGCCTCGGATGTAAGAATTAGAAAAAAGATGCAAATGTACCAAGTTCCGGAATCCGGTCAATACTTATAACATCCCCCCCCAATTTATATTAATTAAAATGAATACTATAATATCGTTGAATACAGTTGTATATTGCATTGCGTTTAATCATGTACCTATTGTAGCTTCATGTTATTTAAAAACTACCCATTTATTATGTTTTCGGTACATATATAAATACGTATATACCTACGTATACATGGGAGGTAACCATGTCCATCTAAGGATGCTATAATGACGTCATAGCGTCATTTTTCAACTCTTAATATTAAATATTTGATTAAAATATATTATATTTTTCGTTTGAATTGAAATTGAGGAAAAATAATGTTGTGATTTTAAAACGTATAGGTACGTCAAACTCCATCGAAACTATAAAAATGTATTATGTACATTTGTATTTTCAAATGTATTTAAAAAAAAAAAATTCAGTTGATTACGTTTTTCGTGTAATAACTTTTCTTAACTGTATTTATTGTTCGTGATAAAATGTGTTGCATTGTTCGTCAAAATGTAACAATACGCGCGATATTAATGAACTCGAATCCATAAAAAAACGTTTCACAGAATATAATGGCAGCCAAAGAACAACGAGATAATTGATGTAATTTATTTATTGTTAGCGGTTTTGAACGTTTTTAGTTGAATTAATTTATTTTGAAAATTTTATCGAGTGTAAAATAGAGACTATATACTAATTTTACCGAGATATAATATCTGTTAGGGACACACGTGTATAACTGGGCTTGTACCTATATAATATATATAAAAAAAAAAAAAACTTTCGCAATAGTTTTTAATTCAAACCTCATAATTACTACTTTGATTTCGATGCACTTTGCATTGTTTTCTTAAGAGGATGTCAGCGCACTATTTGTTTTCTCTCTCTGGTCCAAGCGCAACATTGACAAAACGCATTTACGCAGAATCATTTTTCTATGTTTTTAACACGTTCA
>WHPZ01590868.1:19313-41844 GCA_016617965.1 Macrosiphum rosae
AAATATTTTGAATTTCTGAAGTAGGTATATGCAAAAAAAACTTTTGCCATTAATTTATACGTTTCATGATTTGTACCTATGTGTTTGCATGTATTTCGAACCTCGTTAAACCTTCTTATTTATAATTAAATTGTTCATATTATTCACTCTCTACTACCACCACAAGCATGTGCTTAAAGGCAGTATAATAATGAATAATATAAACAATTTTTAATTTTAATAAAAACATTTATTTGTTTTTTTTTTTTTTAAGTTTACCCAATTACTATTTTATAATAGGTATACAATAAAATATATCACCTTGAAATTCTTTTTTTTTGCACTGCAGAAAGTAACAATTTTCACTGCACTATTAATTTTCTCACTGCACAAATTGTGTCTCACGGCACACTAAAAAAACATGTTATATAAAATCTGCAAAAAAAAAAAATTTATGAAATTAAATAAATATATATAAAATTAGTTTTTGACTATTAAGATTGAATATTGATGATCCACTTACATTAAATTGAATTCAAATCATTATTTCAAATAATTACAATTATATTTAATTTTGTAAAATAAAAACAATTATTAGTCAGACTATTTTTTGAGTATAATATTCAACCCTGCCCATGCCATACCAATTTGGGTTTCATAACTGAAGAGGATTACACTACAAGGTATAATGTGAAGTCTCCCACCCACCAATCAATGTTGTAACTCAAAATTTGGTTATAATGATATAAAACACAATATTATTAATTTACTTTTATTTTGACACAAAATTCACCAATTGTTGGAAATCAATTTTATTATAATACATTAATACATATAAGAATACATCAACACAATAGTCTTAAACAATTATAATATGTTAAATAAAATTACAATAATTATGTTGATAGTTAAGCCGGTTTAAGTCAGTGGCGTAGCCAGGGGGGAACAGAGGGGCCATGCCCCCCCATTGGCCGTGTTTTTTTTTCTACTATTTGTTTGTAAAATTGAAAAAACTTTGTGAAACAAGATGGGTTGATCAACATGATTCACTTATAACATTCAAGGAACTGTATATTTAAATAATTTCTACTCTAGAACATCTTGAGAAATATGATACAAATCCTGCAACGTCAACCAAAGCGTCGTTATATGTGAGTGCTATAACTAAGAGTGATTTCCTTGTCTCTCTGGACGTAGCTGTTACTTGTTTCTCATATACAATACAATTAAGTCAAGTACTACAAAGTAAACAGCAGGACCTATCTAAAGCTATAAATGATGTAATGATTGTTAGAGAAGCTTTAGAAGCCATTCGAGAAGATGCTGATAAATCCTTTAAAGAATTATTGAAAAATGTTAGAAAAATAGCTTCTGAAATTGAAATACGCATGCCTCGAATCTGCGGGAGACAAACTGCCCGAAACAATGTTAATGTCAAAGACGCAGAGGAATATTATAAAATAGTAATATTTATCCCATTTCTTGATAATTTAATCATGCAGTTGCATTCAAGATTTCATAAGACTAGAAACTATTATACCACTAGAAGGACTCATAGGTACCATCTAATTTTTCACATTGTGATGACCAAGCAATCTGCTGCTTCTATTTACGAGGATGACTTTTTAGTTAGTATGAATACATGTTTGAAAGCTGAGTTATTCATATGGAGAAATCAATGGCAATTGAGAGAAAATTTACCAGAGACTGCTGTAGAAGCAATTCAACACTGCACAGAGCGTCTTCCAAATATAAAGAAGATTCTTTAATTATTTGCTACTCTGCCTGTAACATCCGCTACTCCAGAACGTACATTTTCGGTTCTTAAAAGACTGAAAACATATTTAAGAGTTACAATGAATGAAGAAAAGTTAAATGGTTTGGCCTTAGCTACAATAAATAAAGATGAATTGGAATATGAAAACGTAGAAAAAGATATAATGACTGCATTTATAAATAAATCTCCCAAGAGGATGAAAGTTTTAGATTGGACATAATAATAGTGCTTATTAAAAATATTTACCTTATATTTATTAAGATTTAAGTTGTTTGCAATAAATTATTATAAATAGAAAGTAGTTAAATATTTTATTAATTTCACCCGGATGTATTTAGTATTATATGTGGTCACATAATAAGTATACAAATTATCTCAATTATTTTTTATAATGAAAACAAAAATTTAATTTTTTTAGATATTTTGGTTGGCCCCCACCTTTTGGAAATCCTGGCTACGCCACTGGTTTAAGTCAGATTTATAAGTATTACAATTTATATCAAATAATTATTTTTAATACTTATAAATAAAATAAAAAAGAACAATAATACAAATTGTATCATGTTTAACACATTAGATTATACATATTTTGGTTATAACACCGTTCAATTATAAATTTTATAATGATGTAGTTTAATATAATTGACATTGAAAAACAAATAAGATTTTTATAAATCCATCAAAATATTTATTTAATATTAACAATATTAATGTTCTAGAAAACTATAATGAAGAAATGTATTTTCAAATCAACTAAAATTTAACAAATTCTACGAGCTTCAATTATTCGTTCATAGAATTCTTGAGGTATACCAATTTTCTTTAGATACTCATCACTAGACTTAAACATCTGATCTTTGAAATAGTGAATCATTGCTTCCCAACATATAACTTTCAATTTGGGTATCGTAATCCATGCACTAGTAATATCATTTGAACGGTTAGCTGCATCTAAATCACTACGTTCAGTAACTATGCCACCATAACAACACATACGACCAGAAGGCGTTACAGCAGTTGAGTGCAAGTATATTGGAAGAGGCATTATACAATTGGTAAACTTTTCCCATTGCATAGTGTCAATATCAATACGCCAAACGTCATTGAAGGTTTGGAAATCACCAAGACCACCACATAAATACACCAAATTGGATTTCTCAGGACATTGGACACAGCTATGCCAGCATCTGTTAATCGGATAACCAGGGTCTGGCACCTTGTGGTCGCGTTTGGTTGGAAGCAAATGCCACTGTTTGTTGGCCACATCAAACATATCGATTTCCTATTAAAAATAATTATATCTGAATATAAAATGCATGAACTTAAAACAATCAATTATTATTATCGCTAAAATACACAAATTGGCCAATCTTGTTGTATGCATAGAACTAATATTTTTAATATAACAGCAACTGCAGCAAGCATTCTGTATACTCTACCGAAACAAGATCTATTATAAGACTATAGAGTACATTTTATTTACTTGAAATTAACATCTGTAGATAAGATCCTGTTAAACCATATATTGATTACATGTTTTTGTCATTAATGCTTTTAAGGTATTGTTATGACCAGGGAGTGGATTTAAATGTTCTATAAAAAAGAAAAATGTCTTTAAAAAATGCTATTTAATGCACATATAAAAAAAAATTAAAAATGTCCTACAAATTATTTTAAACTGAAAAAAATAAAATCTATAGTTAGAAAATACTTTAAAAGAAAATTATTTTGTACGATTAATCACCGCATATCTGATTATTGAAACACGCATAGTGTATAAGTCGCCACTAGATACATTTTAACAATAGAAATATGAATTTTTTTCTTTTAGAAGGAAATCCATATAAATTTTATCAAATTTTTGAAGAAAGATACTAAGAAGTATGTAAAGAGAAGAAAAAATGAACTTAAAATGTCTAAAAATGCTTTAAAAATAACAAGAAAAAAATGTTTAATTTTTAAATCTCTGATGTATAAAATGAAATTTGGCTTGCAAATCATTATTTCAGCAAAAAATACATTTTGCATTGAAATCCGCTCTCAAGTTATAACATTTTAAGTGTTATTAATTATTATTATCAACAAGCTACCTTTTATAATCAAATTATTAATTACGATTTCACTTAAGTCACAATTCATTTTAAATTACAGTAAAAGGTCTATCCTTTTATCAATTGAATTTTAATGGTAGTAAATATAACTTAAAAAACTAAATTTTTTTAATATGTAGGAATTAGATGTGTTATGATTCTTATTTGGATACCACTATTTTAAAGAAATTTGTTGATATTTAATAAAAATAATTCTCTATTTTACAATATCACTAAATTAGTTTAATTAAAATTGAAAACTATTCAGTTAGTAATAACATTAGTATTGACATATATTTATGTAATCATGGACTATAATATTCGGTATTTATTGATTGTACTTATATTTTAAAATATATATTTGCCACAATGATGTAAATTCAGATATTGTCAATAATAAATCTAGGCAATATCATTGGAGACTAGTATTGACATTTTAGGAAACAATTATAATCCGTGATAATTTACATCATCGTTTAAATTTGTACACTCATGATAATGACTAAGTAATATATAAATATTTCATCATTGTTTGAGACATATTTTATACATTAATTAATATGGCTAGGAAATATTGTTATTAACTAAAAGTATAGTTATTGTCATTATTGACCAGTAATTCAATAAATTTACTAAATATTGCAGCTACCTTATGACCGTGATATGTATATAAAGTAAATTTACATCATTACTTGGATAATTAATTTTATATTCAAATTAAATAATCAATTTTAAATTTATTATTTTATTTCTTTAAAATAAATTCACTTAGAAAAAATAATTCATTCATAAAATGGTTTAAATTCATAAAAGAATGAATAGGATTGAATAAAAAGTAAATTTTTTGAAAATACCATACTTAAAAAAATAAATGAAATATTTTACACTAACCGTAAAACCATACTCAATAGTCTGATCATTTTCTATCATGCCACCGAATATGTATATACTGCCCTTGTAGAATACCGCATCATGTAGATATCTAGGTTCAGGGTCTCCATCTTCCTTTAGTGACTTATATAATAACTCCCATTCATTTGTATTCAGATCAAATCGATGAACATCGATCTCATATCCAGAACCAGTTGCGCCACCAATTGAATAAATATATTTACCATCCATTACGACACCTTGTCCATATAATGGTATTGGAACATCTCCAGACACTATTATCTCTTCAAATTTAATTCCACTTTCTTCATAAGCATTGGCTAAATTTGCTGAAATCATAATCAAATCAAAATTGTGTAATAATTTTACTAATTTTCTTCATTAATGTAAGCTGTGTCATTAAAAATCTTACCCACGTACATGCGGTTGCTACAAAATTCACCAGTTGGAACGTCAGTACCTCCATGTGTAATAATTATATTACCACATAGTGAAACTGGACTAGATGCTAATTCATGAGGAATATTTTGGCATTTGATACTTTTCCATTCACCTAAATCAAAACAATACTTCCAAATCTCTGATGACACTTTATGACCAGGATCATCCTGTAAGTACACATTGATTATGGTTTATACCCTTAAGAGAATGCCAGTAAGATGAGTTACGATATAAACACAGGCAACCAAAAGATAATGAACAGTAAAATAATTTCCATTTTAAGAGCAGAACACTGTTCAAATTAAAAGAAATAATTCTTAATGTAGACCGGATTTTTATGTTTTTACATATCTTTCCGAGAGTATGCAACTCCAATTGGATAAGCTTTCATGACAATTAATTTACTTATGAACTGATATAAAACATTTTTTAGCGCATAAAAAATAATATTTTATGATTAAAGAATATTTTGTATAAAAAACATATTTTAGAAATATATTGCTTATTAGGTTCAACTTTGAATAAATATAAAAATCTAATAAATAATACAATTTTTTTTATTTTTAATATTTAAAACTTGTTATTATTATTATTTTTTGAGTTCGTTAGGCTGAATTATTTAAGTTGGTGTGTGAATACATAATATTATTCTGTTAATGAACTATATGCAATTTATTTTTTATTCTTTATTTTTCATTTTAGTATTATCATTTTTTGAATTCATAAGTTTATGTTACAACAGTTAAATATTGATACACCAGTAAATCACCATATTATAGATTAAATTTAACTGTTTATTTTTTTAAACTGTTACTTTTATTTGTTTTTCAGTGTTTAATAAATTTTTATGAAAAAGAATATTATTTCATGAAGGAATATTTTTGCATATAAATCCGGTCTCTAATTATAAATATTATTAATTGGCAGTAATTTGTGTAAAGAAATAAAAATGTGTCTCACATCTTTTTCAGAATTGAAACCTCCAATCGAGAGTAAATAGGCAGTATTGCACACTACTCGATGGCCAAGTCTCACCAATGGACATTGCTGCGGATCAAGATTTTTCGGTAATACAGTGAACTCAAATGGTTTGAATTTGTATGTTGAAATGCTATTATTCGACATTTTTCACTGCTTAACACCTATTAATAACATAAAAACTAATTATTAATTTGGCCAGGAGTATTAATGTAGAGTAACATAATGAGTATACATAATGCACGTTTGTTGTCGTACACACCGAATAGTTATGTTAAAGTACAGGGATGAAATAATTGCTCATATCTTTTCTAAATTATTATTGATGTCAGTTGTATATTTAATTTTTTGTGTAATTTAATGTTTTAAAGAAATATTTGAGTTACATCTCAGTTATTTCATGAAAATAGGGGTATTCTCCTATCCACGGCCCCCGGGTGTTAACATTTTTAGATTTAGTCCTGGATATGTTTGCTTGAAAATTAAATTAGCTCTTACCACACTACAGTAGAAACCAAAAATGTAAATATAATAACTGGTGTTCACGACTAGAAGTCAAATACGTCGTATTATGTAGTATTTGTATAAGTTCTTTATTTTTCGGTTAAATACACGGTCTTAGATGAATAAGGTCGGACAACTATTCATTATCATTTATCAGCATTCTGCTTTAATTGAGCATGTCCTACAGAAGTTTTTTGAGGTGATGGCATTATAGTATTATACAATTTTAAAATAATTTTCGACCATCTAAACTAGCTAGTTTATTAAAAACTAACTAATTTATATTTTCAAAGAAAATAATATAATAATATACTCCATAAAAATAACCCCGAACGCCATTCAAATAATTGACAGTAAATAAAAACCGTTTATATCACATTCGTGGATGAAAAATATCTTATCAATTTGGCTTAGAATAAACAACAAATAGCATTTATCATGAATTTAAAAATATTTAAATTTTTAATATATTATATTATATTATATTATTATAATATACAAATACACTCTTTCATAACCGAGTACTGCATTATCTGAGGGGGGTTCAGGGGGTCTGGACCTCCACCCTGAAATTTTTTAAATATGTCTTATTTATAACCAAATATCAAAACATAAATTCAATAAAATTACAATATACATGTTTTGGACCCCTCCCCCAGGAAAAAATGTCTGGATATGGCCCTGCAACTGAGTATAATATAATGACATAAATTTCCAATCATATTGTGTACAACTTTACTTAGTATATTTATTAGGCAGTGGTCTCTAGATAATATGACGATTTTGAGTCTTAACATAGTAACTATTAAGACAAAAGTTAATAACATTAAACTATATACTTATGTATTATTTATGTGTTTAGGTAGTTGCAGGTAAGCATAATATAAGACTGTTAATTTACTATTCATTATTATTCTCCTAGACTCTCCACCCTAGATGCGAACTTATTGAACTTAAATAAACAATCTTACATAAAACAATTCATTATTTGAATAATTAACAATGGATATAAATCATTATACTTTATTGTTTATGTTCAATGTCATTAAAATTGAAATATTTTTCTCATATAAATATTGCTGAGTTATATTCTGAAATTCAAAACAAATTACTACCTATCATACCAATATAATGCATATTTAATTAACACATAAAATTAATTCTAACGACTGAATTGTTGTATCCAAGCACATTTATTTTGTTCTAAGTACATATTATGATATATATTTATTTGGTATAATCATATACATAAAATCAGACATTTTTTTTAAACTTAATTGAGTTTCATATTGTACCAAAGTATTGGTATTGTGTATTATGTACAACATATTAAGATATCGATTGTGTAAATTGCGATATTTTTGGTCTATTGCATTCAAAGACAAAAAAGCATTTATATTTCTAACATAATAAGTAATAACTAATTAAAGAACATTAAACTATTAATATAATTGATACACCTTTGTACAAATATAATAATTTATAATATGTTTAATATTGTAAAACAGGTAGTCAATCTCTATTGATGAATATATAATAATATAATATTTTATATTATTAATATATAGTATAAGTCTAAACAGTACTTTATGATGGACAACTATGACTATATTATGTTAATTAGTTAACTGTTTAGCACTATTGGTTAATTCAATAAAAATTTTCTTGACACACCACATTTACTGAAGTGTAATTTATATTTTTACAATATTCATAATCAACATCTCAAAAAAGTAATTATAATATTTAGGTACCTATATAATAAATAATAATGTATACAACATTTAATATTTTATAAAATGTTTACGTTACACAGCCGTAAAATAAATCAGTATCTACATAAGTTTTTATATTCTATAATATATTGAACACCACTAATATATACTATTATAGTTTAAGTGTTAAACAGTGTCATTATTATTATTATTATTATTATTATTATATTTAAATTTAAACTATTTATTGTAAACCTATATATTAAATATTATAATTATGTATATTTTACACTGTATGTCTGTACCATACTGTATATTTAAAATTAAATTAGAATTATATTCCGTTAGTTGTATAAAGTTTATTATTATTATTATTATTATTAATATTAATATTAATATATTCTTTGTTTTAGAAAAATTGACATGCAAAGTTCTTTGAATAATTTTGAATTGGAATATTCAAATTGTACCAATAAGTAATTTAGTTATTTGTTATATTAATTATAAGTTAAATATAAATTTTTATGTAATTATATTTATTACAATTATTAGATAGAAAATACATTTATTATAAATGTATACAAAGTTACAACATAATTTAATTTAAAATTTTAGTATTTTTATAAACAATAGTTTGTTTCTTACAATCTTAACAATAATTTAATGTTTCATTCCTCGCAATCACAATTAATTTCAAAAATGATAGAATTATTCATTATTCAGTTGAGTAATTTCACTCTGAAAAAATCTGAATCTATACGAAATATATGCATGAACTGAAGAAAACATAATTGAGTAGTCCATGTATACATTGATATCCTAGTTTATCTGGAACTTGGAAACCTTCTTTTTCTGACTATAAGAAACAAAAAAATACATTTAATTGTAATTCTTGTAAACATATATTTTTAAGTAATTGTAACATAGCTATTGCAAATTAAGTGTTATTTATTTATTATGATAACACTTTGAAAGGTAAACAGTTAGTTAACTAACATAGTCAACATAATATGTGTGTAGTTATGTTGTATAATGTATTATGTACCAAATTTAGGTAATTTCTGATCTATAGACTTTAACGATACTGGATAAAACTTTGGGATGTGATTTTTAATAAATTGATGTAATTGATGTTTATTAAAATACAACTTGTAACAGGCGTCGGGTTCTTGGTATTAGGCTTAAATAATAATATCAGTTCAAGTTCCGATATATAATTGGGGGAGGGGGGGCAATTTATTAACAAATATTTTAGGTACAATAAATAATTTATGCATGATGTACTTACAGTATCAGTTAAAAAAAAAATATAAGTATTAAGTAGGTATTTATGTACCTATTTTAGATTCTGATTGGAGTGATGATTGTATTGATTTCACAATGATCTGTTTTTAATTATTTTATTTTATTTTTGTGTCATCACATTTTGGTGCATAATAAGGTATATAATTATAACATATTATATTATTATAAGGTTTCTTCCATTTTCTTGTTCGAAATACAACTTTTTAAACCAATAAAATATATTATTTATGATTTGGCTATACAATTTAATAATTAAGTTTTTCTATTAATATATCGTATTAAGTAACTAAAAAAATATATTTATTTATAATATTATAATGTATATTATAAGAAATTCTGTACCACAGAAGTCAACTAACGCAAGTCCCTTTTTTGAAATTTTGAGTTAGTTATATAATCAGAATATGCTTTTTGTGATCTTTTTAAAGGTATTAAAACGTAAGTCCTATATACAATAAATCCATAGATAGCAAGAAGAATACTAATTCAAGTCCTAAACTATGATAGGAGTATAGAAACACGTATGCCCAGCGTTTACATAAGAAAATTAATACAAAATAATATTTTTGAAGTATACAATTGTAGGTCCATTGCAACAAATATTTTTGTTTTGTCTCTCCTGTAAAATTTGCTTTTTGTGACTTATGTTACTCAACTTCTGTGGTACATAATTTATTAGTGCAGTGCAGAATTTATGACATACAATATAGGTACACGCACTTTTGAACGAGAGTTATTTATCTCCTCGTCGTTTGTGGTATTATAATAATCATTGCCATTATTTAAATGGCTTACCCGAGAAGTAACTGCAGTTGAGCACTGAGAGTTCTAATCATATTTGAAATTTAAAAAAATAAATTAAAATACATCATTATTCCAACACTATAGAACGAGGACAGACATAATATTTTACGTTTAGAATATTTTCTGATTAGTTTACGTATAAAACACAACGGGATTACTAATTTCAACAAAACAATAACACATGACAAAATAAACACTTTTGGTTATTTTATTTTTATTTTGTGTATTTATTAAAGTTTATAGACACTCGCGCTACAGTATAACTCTTTTTATTTTTATTTTTTAAACTGAAAATGAAAATAATTTAAATTTTGTTTATTTATTTTTGTAAAAATCTAATTAGGTACTAAACAAATTTTGATGGTAAAAACATACATTTATGTAAGTCCGTTTATTTTTATAAATTTTTTTAAATGTTCGATATTTTTTTCGAATAAATTAATTTGAAACGTATAATAATCTAATCACGTTTTGCAAAAAGTTCTTTTTAGGAATTTTTTAACATAATTAGCATATTTCTTTAAATTATTAACTAAATGTTAACAACTGTTAATTATAACTAACCCACATGTTCAGTGGGGTCCATTATATTCTTGAAGAATAAATAAAAATAAAAAAACAACTATTAATATTAGTTTCATAATTTTGGTCAACCAATGTCAATTAATTATTTGTCTTTTGTCGGGTCTTTCTGTTACAACTAGTGTTGCCCAATAATAATTGCTCGATTACGTCAGCCATCATATTTCGGTTACGGTGGTAACCTAACTAACGCCTTATGCGTTTTGGGGTAGGCAACTCAACTTTCGGCCGCGGCGTACGCGACAGTGATACTACAGTGACAGATCACGACCGACACCCCACAGACAATGGGAATATAGAGAAATGATTGACGGGAAGACAATTTGTACATATCACGCGGAACGGATGAAGGACGTACAATATTTGGTTGAAAGGGATACGCCCTGTGGTCGATTGTATGTGGTGCGACAACGCACGGGGCTCACACGAAATCGGGCACAACTATTTTGACACGATAACACTTGCGGACCGTCTTAAATAACTAGGGCAGGTCACGACATGACCATCGTGGCGACCGGATTCTGTGAGGGGCTGTGGTCGACCTAGGCGGCCTCGCACACACCACCCGGTGCTTACGCGCGATGATTAGAATGACGATTGTCTAGGCGACACTCACGGACAGACACAAGTGCATGATAATAAATAAAATGTGAATCACTTACGAAATGTAGACCCGTGAATATTGACGGCGGCTTTATCGAAGCGCTCGGTTCGGCCAAACAATACACAATGCAACACAGTATAATACTGTAGTACAAAGAGATTACGAAACCAACTGCGCAGCTACAATGTTAAAGCTGGCCGACATCAACGGTTTATAATAACGATCAATAGACGCTGCTCTCGATGATTCGACGCACTGCCAACTGAAGCTCGTATAAGTAAAAAAAAAAAAAAACGATATGAAATACGAAATTACGTAAAGAGATAACGAAACGAAGAGAATAATAATAATAATAATAATAATAATAATAATGATGTGGAACGATGGTGTGGGCGTCAATTATATATTCTTATAATTTCGTAATTATCGTGATGCGGCGGAGTTTTGTGGCGTTACCGTCGTATCGTTTCGACGACGACAACCGTGTCTACGTTCCGACCGTTCGTCCGATGACGTCGACGTGTAAGGCAGGGGCTGCACCGTAGCATATTATTTTAAGGAGTAGTTTTTGGGCAATTCATGGGATATTAATCAATACTGTATCCATGACGTGCGAGTAGTAAATGAACATCAGTGTGCGTAATCCGTTATCGTTTCCGAGAATCGGCGCAAGTCGAGTCGGGCGACCGCGCCCGAAGCAACTCTCACACGCGCACGCGCAAGTCAATAATTCCGAAAAATGAAATATTATATTCTTGTTTGGAAGCAACTCTCGCACGCGCACGTCAATAATTCGCGAAAAACGAAATATTATATTCTTGTTTGGAAGCCACTCTCGCACGCGCAAGAGCATGTCAATAATTCGCGAAAAATGAAATATTATATTCTTGTTTGCATGACTATAAAACGACTAAAAGCGGTAGTAAATAATTAGTCGTACTCCCCGGAGTTCGATTGTAATTTCGAAAAAATGGTTGAATTTATAAGCTTGCTTCTTAGGAATCACATTTTTTTTTTTAAAACCAGATGTGCCCAAAATTAATACAAATGTAATGTAATTATTTCATGGGATTTCTAAAAAAAAAAAAATGTTTATTTCAAGGTCATTTTAAATTGAAAATTGAAAATCGACTTCCTAAGAAGCCCATAGTTGTTAGTTTATCAATGAATTCAAACTTGTATAAAAAAAATTAAATCGGACATTCCGAAGTATGTGTAGTTTACCACCGCTTATTGGTATGAATAATACTGAGTTAAAAAAAAATTAGGTCAACTGTTAACTTTAAACTTTTTAAAATGTTTTCCATTAACTTAACTTAACTCAGTTAAACATTATCATTGACTTGCCCAGGCTTGAATTATTATAATCCATATAGGTATCAGTTCTGTAGAACCTATCTTAACGTCCTAATCCTTAAACTACCCATTATAATTTGATAAGACCATTTAGGGCCGTTCTTACAATGTCCTGTAAAGTGTCGGTTAACTTTAACCGGACATTGTAAGAACGGCCCTTAGAGTGCCAGGCTTACTAAGGTTAGGTCTACAACGTCATGGCCTAATACGTTGTTGTCTAACAATGCACTAGGCAGGCCACTGACTTGTTCCTGCTGATTGGGCATATTTAAATCAATCGCCGACATCGAGGCCTGTTGATTGCCAGTACAATGAGAAGACGACGTACCCAGAGTATTTTCTGCAAAACAATATTAGGTAGGTAACAATTAATATAATATAATAATTATATTATATCACTGACTATAAATACTAATCAATGGCGATCATGTATTAATATTAGCAGCACTAATACAACAGTAGGTAGTACCGAAATATTTAAACAGATAAAGCGGTTTTTTCTATAATATTCATTATTCGTGATGGCCGATGAACATAATACATTTTGTTTTCATATCATCGAGGTAGATTCTCGGTTTAATTGAAATAAATTCCGATTGCTTATAATATCATCCAAGTTTGAGTTATTGCTGGAATCGCTGTACAGCATGACGTACAATATAATATATATTATCAGATCGTACAAGTTTACGTGTACCTCTGACATGGTCATAAGTCATAACTTGCTGAGTGCTTACGTTTATTTTCCATTACTTGAACTGGGAAACTTGCAACTGTGAGAGCATGAAAAGCAAAAATTATTTTTTAAACTGTTAATTAGGTAATACAGTCAATTTGTATACCTACAGGCTACAGGTATAGAAATGTAGAGTAATAACTAGGGCTCGGATTTATATGTATTTATATAACTAAAGTAGGTATGTATTTATACACCAAAAATATTTGCATAAATATGTGCAATGTGCTAAAGAATTCAAAATATTATGTATAATCAAAAAAAAAAATAAATAAATAATCAATTTCTATCGATTTTATACTAGCAGTTGTACAATACAAAATGTGACCCGTCACTTTGTAAATGTTCATTTGGATATTCAGAAACATATTTTATTGCTTTGCAAGTTTTAGAAGATTGTATTTTTGGCATTACCTATTGGTAATGTACATGTAAAATATAACGAAAAACGAGGCCACGAAACACACACTACGATGTCACATTAAAAACTACACACTCATAATCGCCAGGTTCGCTCGTTCGTGTCTAACGTGTTTAAAAATGTGTTAATCGTAATACATTACGATACGATATGTGAATAAAATTATGAAAATATAAATATGTGAACAAAATTGAATAATTGTGAAATATGTAAAAATACTTAAAATCAAATATAGCTCATTTTATCAAAAATCTTGTGAAATGAATTTATCACTTGCCGAAATTTTAGTTTATCATGTTGCAGAGAAAATATGTATTTACATAATATAAATCCGAGCCCTAGTAATAACTATTTTATTATTAAGTACCTAGGTATACCTATGCACTATACTGTTATTATAATATTATAGTATTATACTAAAACTCTAATGAAGTATAGTTGTATATATTAAGTTAATTCGATACCGTGATTTTCTGTTTTTGTCTAACACACGCGCGACATTGTATTTTAGACGTATTTTTTGCCAAACATACCAATTGATGTAATGAAGTGATAAAAATTCTGAAAACAGATTTGAATTTGTCGTCAAGTCTGCTTGAAATTGACTATCCCACATTTTTGATATTATCTTCCAAATTTTTTAAAATGTCATATTAAAAAAGAGTATTTAAAAGTTCTGGTATTTCAATTTTTGGAGAAATTAAAATCAAAAAATCAAAAATGCGGGAAAGTCGATTTCAAGAAACCTTGACGACAAATTCAAATCTGTTTTCAGAAATCGTATCGCGTCAATAGTGATCTATTGGAGTGTTTGGCAAAAAACACGTCTAAAATAATATGTCGCTAGTGTGTTAGACAAAAATAGAAAATAACGGTATTGAATCCTCTTAACCTAAGAAACAACCAGTAGACCTGGTACGATGTTTGAGTATTTATTTTTAATTTTCATTCTTATAATAATCTGATTTGAGATTTCCAGCCGAGCGATACGTTTCCATTAGGATGCATTATAAATGCTTAGATATTCAATTTTTGAAAACATATTATAAAGTTTCAGATTAAAATATTGAAAAACGGAGTTCAATGCGGCCTGTAGAATATTAACCTCTACTAGTTTAAAAAATGTATCTAATTGGTTGATTCTACAGAACAGGATCATTATTCCCTTAGAGCGTATTTTTATGGATAATATTACTTTGGATCGGGGTGCTTTAATTTAAAAAATTAAAATTATAGAAGTTGTTTAATACCTACTTTGTTAGTAATTAAACTGAAAATCTTTTTAATTCGTTTGATTGCTTCAAGTGTGACTGAATTTAAATATTTTAAGAAAAAAAAGGGATGTGATAATTATTTTCAAATTTATTTATATTATTATACATGATGTTCTATTAATGGATGGTAAATGTAAATATTATACATTTATATAATTTTAAGTTAAAATATACTATTCATAAATATAGGAAATAACAATATACCTAAGTATTTAATTGAGAATATTTTTCAAAAAATAAAATTCGATCACATTCACGTACACTGATCATATACTAAAATCGGATATGAACTACAACTACTAAATTAATAACACTTGAACAGTTAACAACTAAAATACAAGTAACATTTTAATTTCAGGGAGCGGATATTGTCCTAATACAATAATAATAATAATAATATTTTAATAATAGTAGAGGTAATAATATTATATATTTTATTATACTTTTGTGTGTTATTGGAATTTAAACATTAGTCAGTATACGCCCGCGCCATGCGGGCCCTTACGAGACGTATTTAGATGTCACTCGCTGCTTGGATTATTTTCAAAAGAGGGGATTTAAGTATTTGATATTTATTAATTCATAATAAACATTTATTATTTTCTAGTATTTAACAAATAAGTATTTTGGGGCGAATGAATACTATCGCGTATTCGCGTGGATAATTGAAGTAAAATCTCCAAATATTTACAGTAGACAGAGGAAAACTTTATCTGAGCTTACCTAAGCGATTTCTTTTTTTTCGAAAACACATTTCGTTCTTATTTTATGGGGGTAGGTAAAAACTCAATACTTTCAAAACGTATCAAAAACAATCTATTTGATTTATCAAAAAAATCGAAACCCTTAAGCATAGATAATATTCTCCTTTATTTGTCAATATAGATTTGGAGAATTTAGTATTATTACAGGGGTTCGCCGTATTAAAAATCGTGAACCATGGTTTTGCTCTCGGAATTCGGGAGGGTAGCGTCCTCTTAATATCTGTATTGTTAACCTACTATTACGAAAAAAATGTGATTTCAATGACAAACAAATCGCTTGACGACCAGATTGTTTGAAATAAATACGTACAATTGTAATACACTTAATAAACAAAAATATGTGAACCGCGTCGCCAATTAAAATATATTACAAAAGTCGTGTTGAGCTAAATTGTCGTAAACGTGACGTGAGACGAAAATCCGACGGCTACATTGCCACGTACCTATCTCTTATCGCCACAGTGGTGTACATAACGTGATCGTGATGACATCTCTGGTGGTCACGGCGACTACTTCGGTTGAGGCGGCAGAGTCGTCGACTGCGAGTACGACGCAGACGGTGGTGGCAGCGGCAGCATCGTCGGCAGAGGTAATCGCGGTGCCGCCGTCGGTTGTGTCGGCGGCGGCGGCGGCTTCCAACCTGCCACTGGAGCCTGAGACCACCGAGATCGTGGCCATCTCCCTGCAGATCCGTCGAGCCCTGGAATGCCCAATATGTCTGACCATGATGTCTGTCATGTCGTGCTTCTGCCCTAATGGGCACGCAATCTGCCAGTCGTGCATGTTGACGCTGTTGAACACTAGCGCGTTGGTGGCCAACACCTTGTGCCCGCTGTGCCGGACTTTGATGGTGCAGTCCTTGAGCATGTCGGCCATGGTAATGAAACTGGCCGAGGCCACCCCGTTGGTGAAGGTGGCGTGCTCAAACTGGTCGTTCGGGTGCCCCGACCTGGTTCCTGTTCGACACGTTAACGAACACGAGTCCGTGTGTCGGTACGTGCCAGACGTGCCTTGTCTGGTACACGTGTGTCAGTGGGTCGGCATGTACGAACAGCTGTACGAACACGTTTCCAACGTGCACCCCGACGTCACCGTCGAGTCTTCGGTAACGATAATAATATTACCTATTATTAATAATATTAGTATGACGATATCAAGACACAACTGCCTAGTCTACGCACAGTAGTACGAGTGTAGCTCACGGCTGTATGCACACCATGGTTGTATAATTATGTGTCCATCATGATATTATGTTCTTGTCAAAAATAATCAAAACCTAATGCCTTAGATATAATTATTATCTAAGCCTAATGTATACCACGATTGTAAACAATACAGCTGTGCTGCAACTTTGTAATTATTATGCACACAACTCAAGACCGGACGACCCCACTAAGAAGCCAACTCGCTCAATTTATTGCTGTCATATTACTAGAAATCGTTTTTTTTAGCTTTTGTGATTGTTTTAGAATACATATTATCTTCCCAACTGTTATTATTATTCGTATACTATAAACAATAATATTAACTATATTAATATGTTAACCGAAAAAAGAACCGTTTCAGACAAACCTGCTGAACGTGACCGACCTCCATGCAATTACAAGGAACCAGCGCCGGACGTACCTGGTCCGTTCAGAGTACGGCATGATCTGGGTGCTGGTGTCGCGGGCGACACGGTCGCGGATCCAGACGGGACTGTTCATGGTGAAGAGCACTCGGGACGGCCAACACTCGACATCGAACCTCGACCAATATCGAGGTAACCCACGACCACCGGAATTATTGTACCGGGTCACGTGGTTCGATTGCAACGACCGAACCCGGACCAAGAGCAGGACGAAGCAGGTCTTCTGGAGTACGGCCCTGAAGGAGGGCTGCCACACCTCGTTGTTTCCCAACGCGTACTCCATGTTCCGGTCCAGGTCGGGTCGCATGGAGATCAGTTGGTTCCGTCGGTACGATAGCAACAGCCAGGTCCGAAACCAACCCTCATCGACTTGAACCGCATGCACCAAAAGGTTTAGTCTTTATTTTTTAAAGTTATTATTGCATACGAAGATCGTCGATGCGGTGTTATAATATTATCATATCATTATAGTCATGGCGACGATGTACCTAACGATAATTCAACCACCGAAAATTAGTCTGTGCGTGTGTTCCGTCATTGTATTAAATATCAATCGTCGTTGACATCAAAGGCTCACCGTCGGAGGTCGACACATCAACATTCAGTACGAGATCGTGTGTGCGTGGGATGTTTGAATAATTATTTGTTTTTAAGTAACTTGTTTTTAACTGATCAATAAATAAACGTTATATTTTAAAGAAATGTATGGATTTTAGTGTATATACGCTCACATTTGACTTCTTGGTAAGCCGCCACGTTTATAATAATTATTAAATTTGTGTCTGATTAATTTTGCTGTAGATTTGTCACGATGTCGAAATTCTCTATTACACTCATTAGGTATTACGAATCCATTTTACTTGAATAAGAATATAAGTACAACACAACAATTTACTCCCTCAACACTGTGAACTGTTATACGTGATTCGATAATGTTGTAGTATATAGTGAACGGTTCTAGAACCTAGTACCTACCCACCCCGAGGTCCAATGAAACGCAGTGGCGTATTTACGATTTTGGCGCCTTGGGTACACACATTTTGGAGCCCCTTTTTTCTCAGTTTATTTTTATTCATTGTCACAAAAAACTCTAATTTACAATTTACTTTTTCTCTCAGTTAATAGTTACTATTAGGGCTTGAAACCGGTATAAACCGTTATAAAACCGAAACAGAAAAAAAATTTAGACCGGTGTACAAATCGAAACCAAAACAGACATTTTTTCAATCGGTTTCAAGCCATGTAAAAGTGATGGTTGATAACCTAAAATGTATATTTTACCCTTATTGCATTTATGCTTCCACTAATTTAGAGAACACTTTTTTTGTACCATTAACACTCTGTTTATTCCTAATTCAATAAACAAATTATAATTTTGATTTTAGCCTTTTTTACGACAATTTAATAAAATACATTATAATATATATATATATTACATAGAAATATGTATAAAAATGAAAAAGATATTATAAGAAAGATACAGGTATTCACTTATCAGATATCACTAATATAATTTCTCAACAAATAATTTTTTTATTTTGTTATAACCTCTAGCAATGACGTCCCCTTTGAGGACTCAGAATTTGGCGCCCTGGTGCAATCCCCCCCCATAAAATGTTTAGTACCTATCACAGTTTTAAATTGTTACTCTGGCCTTTTTTTCCCGTTATGGTAATATTTAAACCTGTATTATATCATTTACCGTGATCTTTTTTTTATTAACTCGATACACGTGTCGATTCGTTATGAAACTAACCAAAAATTTATTGTACCTTTTTTTATTTTATTTTATTTTTTCTTTCTTTTGATTGTGATCGTTTTTCCCCGTAACCCTTCATATTCATTGGACTTTATGTTGCACATTTATAATGTTAGCAGAACACATATTTTTTTTTCACACTTGTACAAGTTCAAACAGGCAAACACGTAAACTGTAGCTGCTCGAAAAGTGACTTATCATTTTAATTATTTGCCATCGCAGTTTTTAAAGAACATTACAAACGGACAACCATCAAATAGGCCAGGTGGCTCTCTTCAGCATCATAATCACATCAAGATATTTTTAGTTGTTTAATGCTGACCCGTTTCTCACGTTTGCACACTTTTGAAGCCCCAAACTTTCATGCTATAAAGTTCAAACGAAAACCAATATTTAGCAAGTAACTCATCGAATTGACGAAGTACTTACCACCCTGCAGTATATCATTAAAATACTATAAGGAGAGCTGTATCATATTACAGGGCAATTTTTGTTTTTAAGTTTCTGAGTAAAAAGTTGACTAGGAAACGCATATTATCTAACCACAAGTTTTAATATATTTATATAATACGTTTGATAACTTGCAATTTTAGTTTTAAGTCATATCAAGTTTTAACTTTGTCATTATTATGTTTATGTAGACAAAATACTATCATCGTTCAGCAGAGTGATTTGTACGAATGCCCGTGTCTTATTCGAAATTAATACTGTGTATGACTTTTGTCGATATCATTTTCGTCGGTTGTGTCATGACTAATAAGCCTTAAGACTACGGATACCTACGGGTTTGAGATTTAATCAATTTAATTATAAATTTAGTTTTTTTGATTTTACCATTGCTTTTTCAACATGTTTTACAAGACCCGTGTTATACGTTTCTAACTTTTCTATTAATATAGCGTGTTAAGTAACTAAAAAAATATTTACATTTATAATATAATATAATTTATAAATGTAAAACAAATATCTTAGCGCAGTGCAGAATTTGTGGCATACGATAAACACGCACTTTTGAACGAGAGTTATTTATCTCCTCGTCGTTTGTGGTCTCATAATACTATAATAGTCATTGCCCTTATTCAGGTGGCTTACCCGCGAAATAACTGCAGTTGAGCACTCTGAGTAATCATATTTGAAATTAAAAACAAAAAAAATTAAAATATTTGTATCCGTTACGGTTATACAGTATACACGTCTTATTATTAAATAAATACAAATTAATACGTACGGTGTTAAATTTATCATCGATGTACTGAAATAAATTTTTGTTCTTGGCGGTGTCAATATTAACTGAACAAAATGTGTGTACAAAAATATAACATATATGACAAAATAAATATTTTTAGTTATTTTATTTTTATTTTGTGTATTTATTAATGTGTATAGACACTTGCGCTTATTAGGAATTTGTTAACATAATTAGCATATTTCTTAAATTATTTACTATCTATATAAGTTTCATCATTTTGGTCAACCAATATCAATTTATTATTTATTTATTTTTTGTCGGGTCTTTCTGTTACAACTAGTATAAATATATCGTTGAACTGCGGTTCTCCATCGCCTCGTCGTCTTGATACCTAGTAGTTATAATTATTGTTGTTACCATTGTCCTGCTAGCTATCCGAAGAAATTACATGCGGTCCATCTGATTCGCTTGAGCTAGACGTCTTATCAAATTGAAAGTTTCATCAAATATATAATAATTGAAATTAAACTAATAAAATATGTTTTCAATGAATATATTTATTAATCCATATAGATATCAGTTCTGTAGAACCTATCCTAATCGATATATATATATCCCAAACCACATTCTAATTATTATCTACTACACTGACACACAGTAAACCATATTTTGTGTTGTTACGTCTTATACTCGTATTATAGTTGATATTATACATTGTTATTGAGACTAGCTATTTTTATTAGTAGTGAACGGTGGTACATAGTATATCGTATACTAGTGTTTATCTAGAAATAATTTAGATTTGACCGATTTGGGACTATGTGTGCAATACGATAATTTGGATATTTTAGGGACTGGTAACAATTAATATAATATAATAACTATTTTATATCATTGATTATAAATACTAATCAATGACGATCATGTATTAATATTAGCAGCACTAATACAACAGTAGGTAGTACCGAAATATTTAAACAGATAAAGTGGTTTTTTCTATAATATTCGTGATGAGGACCGATGGACATAATACATTTTGTTTTGATATTATCGAGGTAGATTCTCGGTTGACTTGAAATAAATTCCTACTGCTTGTAATATTTTATTTATCTAAGTTTGAGTTATTGCAGGAATCGCTGTACAGCATGTACAATATATTATCAGATCGTTCATGTTGACGTGTACCTGCACCAATGTTGGATTATTTTCGACTTCGTTTAATGTCCATCACAGGAAATGGGAAACTTGCAACTGCGAGAGAAAAAATTAATAATATTTAAAGCTTTAACCGTTAATTAGGTAACACAGTCGATTTGTATACAGTTATAGAAATTTAGAGTTATAACTATTAAATTATTAAGTAGGTACCTATGCACTATACTGTTATTATACTATTATAGTATTATACTAAAACTGTAATGAAGTATACTGTATAGTTGTATAATGAAACGAGACTGAATAGCACTACATCATGAAACAGCAGACGCCATCTATTGGAGGCCTCGAGCGTCATGCGAACTCGAGACAATCCCCACGGAGACGTAACTAACCGGCCCGCGCCGACGCGACATTAAGCGTGCAGAAACGCTTTACTCTACGTCGCTACACAAAAGCCCGACTTTAAAGGCTCAAGGGTCATGAAATAGGATAAATAATATAAGGATAAGCTGTGCCACTTGGTGCCACTAGATGCCGCCCAGCTAATAAACAGAACACAACTTATGAATTACAA
>WHPZ01590869.1:0-27068 GCA_016617965.1 Macrosiphum rosae
TTTTTCTTTTTAAATCTAAGATTTTAAAATGTGATACAAGATTCCTTATAAGATTATCTACCTTTATCAAAAAAAAAAATGTCTATAAGAAAGTCAAATTAAATTTTTATGAGCGTTTGAAATTCAAATTTTTACAACATTGGATATTCACTCGATTTCTCATGTAGCAATTTCCTTATTTTGTTGTAATTCAAAAACGAAAAACTGTAGATACATGAAAATTACACTGAATGTTTATATTAACATTTCCTATACACCATACAATTTTGAAAATATTTTTACTCTTTGAGCTGTTTACGTACATATTCAGTTTCCAATTTTTTTAGTTTTTTATTCTATAAATATCAATAAAATTTTGTTAGGTAAAAAAGCGTGAAAATTTAATTCAAGGCTCCTGGTATATTGTTACAATAGCAGTTGAACTGTTGAAGAATATTAAAAATACATTGGCACAATTTTTTTTTATAAGCATTTAAAATTCGAATTTTAACAAAATTTATCAAATGTTCAACTTTTATATCTAAGGATTGAAAATATAAAACGAGATTCCACATAAATAGGTTATATATAAATTACTTTATTCATCTTTATATCATAAAATATACTTAGTAATATACTAATATGACTGACTGACAGTTTTCGCTCAGAATCGTATTTCTTATTCAATGATATTATGTCATTGAATTCAAATTTAACACCATCTATTACAGTGACCCACTTGTAACCTACTGTACAGCAGAGCGACATCCACTGTCCTACCTATTTATGTATGAAACATTTACTATTTAGTATTTACATTAGGTACGTTTACTTGTACGGAAACCATTATTTAAATGATAGGCACATTAATTATAATATAATATACAATATTAGTTATTACTGTATATGATGTCTAGGTAGTTATTAGTTAATGTACCTTACCCATGCTATATAGTACTTATTGCTTACTTAATAAATAATATAACTCGTATAGTCGTATACATATTATTATGTATAAATATATTTGTTTTTTTAGTTAACTTTCAATTATTGTAGTATATGATTTATAAAATTCAAAACATATTTGTATTAAACAAGAGACTGCAATGAAATAAAACTGTAATGTCTATAATAACTAAGTAGGTATATAATATTTATGTAACGCTGAAAAATGGGAAACTATAGACTGGGACAATTTATTTTTGTAGCTTTAACTACACGAATATTTTAAGCTGATATATTATCAATTGCCACAACCCACATTGACTAATATTATTATTATAGTATATAATTATTAATTATATTATAATGTATACTGCATTGCTCGTTATTAAATGTTTTATTGAGATATTCAATTTGTTTATCTAAAATCAAAATATCTATAACTAGTTGAATAGCTGATCCCGTGAACTTCGTTGACCATTAAATATACCAACTCTGTCTCTATATGATTCAAAATGTGTGCTCAATTCGTAATTTATACCCGGCGTAATGATGTTAAAAATTTCCCATGTCAAATTCTGGTGGATTTACCCCATCTTAATCTCCATTAAATATTTTTAACACAGTCATATCAGTGTTTAGTGCCTCATGGTTACTGGTTAGTAAGTCGCACTCACTTTGATGGTTATCACTAAATATAAAAAACCTGTCTAAAATTATATTCAATCATAATAACTATTTTTGTTGTAACCAATAACGCAGGCAAATTAGCAACCCTATAATAAACAAAAATATTATTATTATTATTTCTAAACAAAATTCTAAAATGTTCAGTAAAAAAAATTAAGGGCCACTTATCAAGATAAAATATAGCCTATAAATCCTGGGATACTGTACCTTTCTGATGGTGAACAAATTTTTAAAATCGGTTAAATAGTTAAGAGATTACCCTGAACAAACAAACATTTTTTCTTCTTTATATAGGTATTAGTATAAATTACCTATGATTTATGAACAAAAACAATTTTAAAAAAAATCTAAAAATTACTCTGCTGTCAGTCAGCTGTGTAGTGAGTTTTGATATCCACCTCATTGAGTAAGTCACTGTTATTTAATCGTTGAATTTGAAATTTACTATGTAAGTCATTCAATCATCATTGTATACGAAAAACTATTCTGAGCTGAAACGGTACCTATGTTAGCATCAATGTTTATAAGGATATTTTATACATATTTTAATACTGCAACTAAGGTTCGGATTTGAAGGCAAAAGCATTTTTTTTAATAATAATAACAGAAAAATAATTTTTATATAAAAATGTGTGTCTTTTAATATATAAGATAATAAAAGTATATTTTTTTTCTATTTTTTCTTATAAATGCCTTTTTGCCCTTTTCACTTATAAATGCCTTTATTGTGTTTAATTTTCAATTGATTTAATAGATTTATACACGACATACGTATTAGCGGTACAAATCAGATTTTGTAAAGACTTTGCTTTGTCGTCTGCAGTTAATTATTTTTAATGGGTTTTATTATCGGCAATATTATCGATATCGTAAATCAGTGGCATAGCCAGGAATTTTGTGTGGGGGAGGGTGGGGGGCGATGTCCCTCTAAAAAATCCCTATTAAACTATCATTCACTTACACTTTTTGTAAAAGTATTTTTTTAATACCATAGGCTAAAATAAATGCACGGTCAATGGTGTGGGAGGGCTATAGCCCCCTTAGCCACCCACCAAGGCTACGCCTCTGCATGCATTAAATCTAAATATTGTTGCTTAACAAATAAAATTAATAAATATACATAATGGCGAAAGTTTCAAAACCCTACTACCTACGATTAATATTTTTTGGAATAGGTATAACATAATAACTTAAATTGTTAATAATTTGTTTAAAAATCCAATTTCAAGAAAAAGTGAACTTAAAGTTACTAGGTATTAATAAAAACTGTTCCTACGTATTTTCGATACATTTAAAGTGTTACCTAATACATATTTAGAGTGGTAAGTATTTACAATTTGAATCCACTCAGAATAAATTAAAAAATAATCCACGTACCTATTAGTCAACAAAATATGAAGGTACCTACCTAAATTGCAATCGCTAATCTGAATATTTTTTTTGTGACGGTGGTTCATCATTTTCAAATAATTACAGAAATTTTCATCAAATTAGCTTAACGAGATTAACATCAAACCGAACACTCTTCACGCTCGTAAGTAAAATATATTATAAAATATAAACTGTAAACAGTGTAAACCCATGCTTTCGGTGGTCGGAGTACTACAACTAACAACTATGCATTCCAACATAATATATTTATAAAATATAGAGTAAGTGTAATAACTAATAATGGACTTTAGCTGATACTAATATACTATATATATCATATTGTATAATCATGTGCAGTAAACAAAATAATAAGTTGAACACAAACATTTAAGTACGATTTTAAGTGAAAACATTTGTGGACCTCTATTTTTTTTTTACATACCTATTTTTATGCTCATATAGGTAAATATATATTATATATACCTAATACCTATATATGTATATTGCCATATAGATGTGTAGGTACAAAGGACGGAAAATACCAGTAAAATCCAAATTTGACAGTTCGAAATTCAAACATCAGTTGTTTAAACCTATACTAATATGAGTAATGACATATTATAATTGTTTACACAAATGTATTTCTGTTGTAAACATAATATCAAAAAATGCAATAATGAATAATGTATATTATATCATAGGTACTACTATATTATTACATAAACTTTGGAATTTTAAAAATCTTTTTTGAAAAAATTATGACCGAATATTGAACTCCTACCAATGGAAAACATGATAATTACCTATGTACAATGGCGTAACCAAGAGGGGGTCTGGACACCCCCATTGATTGACAGAATTTAAATTTCCTAAGGTGCAAATCACTGATTGTATACTTTTTACATGTTAAATTTGGACCCCTCCTCCCCCATTGAAAATTCCTATTTAACATATTAAATAAAAAATATGTTGTTGACGAAACTCCTGCGTGCGTTGTCTCTATTTTACAAACGCAAATACCATAAGTAGTAAATTGTATGTTCTGAATAATCCATTTAAGTCTAACTCTGTCCAACACAACTAAGTCTGACTCTGCTATATTATGTTTAATATTAGAGAGAATTAACCTAATATCCAATTAATAGTAAGAATATTATCTACTGAATTCCATAGGTTTTTTTTATATTTTAGTTTTAAAGTGAGTTATAAGCGTTTTGAAATCGTAAATTGTTTATACATTTTAAATCGAGGTCGAGGATGTCAGTGCTCTATATTTTGTATTATTTTTCTTACCCTGCACGCTCAATATAGCAAATTTGTGTTTAGCAGACCTTGTGTTGATAGCTTTAATATTAGCTTTAGTATTATAGTAAATTAGTACTATAGTAGTATACCTTTATTATTTAGCCTTAGGTATTACGATGAGTTGACCAGTGACCTATTATCAAACTCGAGTTTTAGAACATTATCTGTGTTTGTCTTTTGCCTTTTTTATGATATTTAAATTTTAAAGCAAGATTTGAGAATTTTTTAGTTGTAATATGTTAAACTTGTATAAAATATATTAAAATATCGTAAAAATACTAACGTACTTACAATTAAGTGAATAAATTCAGATGATAAATTTAAGTTTCATAATCGGTTAATTCGCTATATAATATTAAAAGCACCTATAACAACACAAACTGCTCTGCTGAACGAAAATTTGGTAGGTATGTTGCGTGTGGGTCAAAGAGAGAAAACAATAGTGCACTGACTACTGACATCCTCATATTATAATGATTGACCTAAAGTTTATTTTTGCATGGCCGTCTATAGTGACTATCTAACCAATATTAAAGATTACCGATTGAGAGATCAGAATGAACATATTTAAGCTTTTCTACAGGGACCTCTTCTGATCATGAGATCTCATGAATTTTTTTATTTCTTTAAAATGGATGTTTAAAATTGACACTTATTCGCAAATTTTAGTCATGAGTAATGCAATTGATTATTCATGTTTTCTAATCTTTAATAAGCTATAGGTACTAATAATAATTACCTATATAATAATTATACCGGCTAGTGACTAATTGATAATAATAATAAAAATGTTTATCCAAATATTCTAGTACTTGCGTGTACTATATTATTATTATTTAATTTATAATATTATTTTTTCGAGTATTCGCACGCAATATTATATTGATATATTATTATTGTGTTTGTTAGCAGTATTACTAGCAGTGCAGGTGTAGCCAGGATTTTTCTTGGGGGGAGCTGATAAACTTTTACACTTTTACACATTAAACTATACGTACTAGCACAGCTGATAGTTCATAGGTAGCTGTAAAGTGTTAATACTTATAGTAAATTTGAAAATATTTTAAATACAATTTAAGACTTTTTGAGCGACTATCATAGACCATTAAAATAATTTTTAAATTTTATTAACATTTCGGAGGGGGGCGCAGCACTCCAGCACCCCTGGCCACGCCACTGCAGATTACTAGTTTAGCTGTAGAGATATCTTATAATTCGTTGGGTCACACATTTAACAAAAATAATTAGACATTCAAACCTATAGCTATTAATACGTGTAACACAAAAATATCGAATTACTTAAATATTTGTTATCTGTACGTATTCAGTCGTGGGTACTCATATATTATATTATAGAGGTTTAGAGTTGTATAGAAAACTGAAGAAATAAGAGAACGAATGTATTATAATATGTTTATCCTAAACCTTTAATTGTATGGTCGTACATAATAAGGAATAAATATAGATTATAATTACCTATATATAGGTAAATATAAATTAAAATTTCATTGTTTTAGCTGTGGGTACTGGATAGTGTCATAATTATTAATTTATAAATTTATTATTTCAGAAAAGTGCGTAAGTGTAACTACATTTAGGTACCTACCTACTTCGAACTTGCATTGTTTTTATGAATTATTAATTAGTAATTAGGTACACAATGTTTACAATTTGATGCGTGTGACTCCGAATATTACACCCATATTACGTGTACGGTGTTGCGAGTGTATTAACCTAGGTAGGTACAAGACAAATTAAACCATTATAGTTTATGTACCTATTGTATTTTTGTAGAAAAGAGAATAAAAACTCAAAATAGTTTGATAAATATTATGAAAAAAAATCTACATCAGCTGTCGTATTTTTATTGTTTTCTGAAACTAATTTGTAATTCACACAACCTGAAGTAATGCCATTGGTAGGTATAGATATAAATGTCTAATGGTACAATAAATTGCAATGTGGAGTCTTGAATGTCTAATTCCAATAATTAAGGAATAGTTATAATCTGATCACATATTCTACCTTTGCAAATGATTGAAAATAAAATCACCTAGCAGATCACACACATAAAATAATACATACAGCTCCAATGCATATATAGTTATATAGCGTGCGATTAAAATAAATAATATGCGATTGCTTATTGTTGATCAGTAGGATATACATATAGGTAGGTATTTTGATTTTGTGACTACAATGTACTGCAATGATTTACGTTAATTTTCAGGTTAAAATGTTGTATTTTAATTTTTTATTTTTTGTACCTATTTGTTGGCAGGTATATATAGGTACACGAATAAAATAATGATTAATACCTAATTAATAATATAGGCTTTATGTAATAACACACCATCATATCTTTAAACAAAAATCAAACACCCTATAAAATTTTAAAATTAATTGGAAAGCATTGTACTGTGAACAGTTTAAATTGTATTAAAAAGATTTCATTAAAAAAAAAAACAACAACAACATTGTTTTATTATTTACCATTCAACCGTTGCGATGAAATAAAATTAAAAACTATTTAAAAAGTAAACAATATATTATGGGACCAAAAATGTAAACGAAAATCGAGTGAAAAGCACCAATGACCCAGTTTTAATCATATCCGACCTTGAAGAATTGAAACCCTGTTTAATCAATATAATGCGAGGTGGTTGATGGTTAGGTGTGGTGGTGAACTGATGCTTGCGCACCCATCGTTTGCTCTCGGCTTGACCCACTTATCTCACCATTTCACTTATCGGCGCTACTGTGCCATTTTTCCGAATGCAGTTCAACGAAAAAAAAAACACCCCAAGTCAATAAGTAACACAAACACATGATTAGAATAATTATCCGAACATCGATGAAGTCGATCTGCACCTGTGTATTACCTAATCTACTCAGTGACGAAGTACCCACTGAGTAGATAACTGTAATCGTAATGAGTCAAAACAAATAGATGTATTAAAATTTAATTCAATCATAAGTTATAATGCATACGAAAAACTATTGTGAACGGAGGCGGTGTGTCGGCCTCCATTTTAAAGAATATTTTATTATTAATTTAGATACATAAAAAGTACTGTAATATTGGTAGATACTTTATTTTTGTAACAGCAGTACCTACCTAAGGTATGTTGAAATAATTTTTACCAAATACATTTCATATAATGTAATATTATATCATACATTATTATTAATAGCAATAATATTATAATAAATTATATAAGTCCAATATCATATTTTCACATAGGTACGTATAGAATGGTGTGAACAGTGAAATGTGAATAGGTTCGCAGTTCGTTAGTATAAAATATGTTGAAAATTATATAATGTCTAGAAAATACTAATATAATTAATATGAAGTATATTATATTTGATGAACATTTCAAATTTTCAAATTCCTTCAGTTTATTGATTTTTTAATTACCTACAACTAAAAAACAAAAGCCAATTTGCCCAAAACTCGTGATGCTCAATTCTCATTTCTCATATTATACAAATCCCGGTGTCCCGTAACATATGCTTCCGTGTTTTTTTTTTTGCTGATCCTTTTGAAAAGTAGGTGCTTTTGCAATTTAGTACCAACTATCCAACTATAGCTCTTATTATTTTGAAATATTCCAGACTCCAACAGACCAACCATAATGTTAAAGATTGATGCATTTTTACTGCTCAAAAAGCGGTAATGACCGACATAATAACAACATCACCAATTTTCAACCAAAATCATCGTTACGCTCAAAATATAATACAGTGAACCTCGATAACTCGAATCGGTTGGGTGTGAAAAAAAAATTCAAGTTATCGAAAAAATTGTGTGTACTTATTGAAATGCAGGGGAGAAGATATTCCTTCGAGTTATCGAAAATTCGACTTATAGACGTTCGATAGTTATCGATGTTCAACTGTTTTTAATAATGTCCAACTATTTTCTTTTATATTTAGGTAGGTACCTATGAATTATGATATGTATAGCTAGGGTGACCCATTAGTTCTTTGTCCGTTAATAATACATTTATTCATTAACTGATTTCGGAATTTTTAATTATACATGTACCTACTGTCATAAAGACCATATTTTCCAGTGGCGTGGGAAGTGTGAGCCAGAGCTTGAAACCGGTTTAAAAACCGATTTCAGAAAAAGGTATAAACCGTTACAAAACCGAAACCAAAAACAAAACCGAAAATAATTGGAAACCGGTATTAAATTCAAAACAAAAACCGGAAAAAATTGGATACTTACCGGTATTTTAATTTAAAAATTTTGTTATCTGGATTCTGGAACATTTTTAAAAGTTTATTTTACACAAAACGCGATTCGAACGAGCAATCCCACAATTCAAATAAATTAATAAACCATTAATGAACGCAAATAGTCCAGGGGCCGGGGCTTAAACCGGCATAAACTAAAAACCTTTTTTAAACCTGAAATAAAAAAATAAATAAAAAACGAAATGGGAAAAAATTGGAAACCGGTTTACAAAAACGAAACGGAAAACAAAATTTTTTCAATCGATTTCAAGCCCTGGTGTAATTAGTGTCATTGTAGAAAATGGGGGGGGGCTTGGTCTCCCCCTAAAGTCCGTCAAGCCACCCCTTGTTTAGTTTTGTAGGATCGAAGCCCCCACTCACATTGTTGTTAATAATGTTAGCCCCCTGAAATTTTAATGGATTTTCACCTGTGCAGAGCAGTAACCTAAATTACCCCCCACCCCCCATCACACTGATACACACAAGTTTTATTAGTTATAAATTATACAATTTCATTATTTTTTTTTGGAATAAAAACACTTTATTTATATCTACATCAAATCGATTCTTCTTGTTTTTTTTTTTAGTGAATTCGTCAATTATAATATGATCATGATATTTGATTCAAACGGATTATTTTCGAAAAATAATTATATATTTTTAATACCATTTGAGGAGTGTCCTGCTATAGCTTGAAACTTCATAATTTCAAATTCACCATTTTTTCTGTAAATTGTTTAACGAATGATTTTTTTGAAAATGTATAATATATTCATCTAGATTTTCTCAATCGAAATTCTAAGTAGTGGTATCTAAGCTTTTGCTTATAGCGGTTTTAGGTATCTGAATTATCAAACTTATGAACATAGGTAGGTACTGAGGATAAAAGTCCTTATAATATTGGTTTTACATAAAATATAATAAAGCCAATATAGGACATAGGTCATAGGTCATAGGTAGGTATTTAGTGTAGACTCTAGACCGTCAAGTATACAGTCCGATTAGGTTCTAGCTTTAAACAAAATATGTGGAAACTAGAAATATTTTTATAAGAAATACTTACTCATAAGTCATAAACAATTAATCTAAAATTAACATTAGTACATAGTGGCGGATCTAGGAATTTTTTATGATGGCTGTTATATAGATTATAAAGCTCCTTAGGTACTGTTACATACAGTGAAATTTATATTTAACAATATTTTCGATTTTTCAAAATATTTTTGTTAACCAAACCAAATAAGAAGTACCTAAATTATTTTAATTATATTTAACTAATTTCTCTATAATACTAATTTGTTTTGTTGCCCATAACACTTCGTAATATGGAAGTTTCACTGTATAAACTTTATTGTATAATTATAACGTGACAACTGACAAACCTATCATCACTAAAAAGTTAAGGTCTTTGTAAATATCTAACGTAAAAAATATATATGTATTTAAAATTGTAATTTAGCTTAACTTAATCTAGTTTAGCTTAATATGTATCATACACATTTATTTAACAAACTTTAATTGTTAGCATCTACATATTTTTTTTTTGAAGAAGAAGAATTATTTGAACTGTTTAGAAACTCTAATTTCCCCAATGAGAGGCACCACCTCAATGGTGAATTGGGCCAAACAAATTTATATTTATTTTTTTTGTATTTAACATAATGAATTTATGCATATTATTTTTTGGCCAATAAACTAACTTATCTTATCTTTATTGATAAGGTATTGGTGGGGTGTGGCATATAATAATCTTTGATTTTTATTTTATTTTACGTGACATTATGTTGGCAATACATTTAAAATCATTTAGAAAAACTATTAGATTCAATTCTTTGACAATTGGCGAGTAGTTTGAATACTGGTGACGGTTGCATTAATAATCTAATTTATGAATAACAACTAACCCTTAGTCTAATTATGGAATGACTACCCAGATAACATAAAAGATACAATTAATTGAGATTAATACTCACTAGGTGTCTAGGTCTCGTGGACTTATTTTAATAGTATGTAATTTGCCCGAAGCTAATTAATAATATCAATACATCAATATTGTATTGAAATATTAACTATAATTAATATTATAATATAGTTGGAAATAAAATCAAATTTAGTTAAAAAATCAACATTAATTCTATTTTTTTTTTTTTAATTAAAAAAATAATTTAGAAATTTAAACAGTACAATTAATGATTACAAAATAACTTATTGTCATAACATCAATAATAATCTTTTTACTATTAAAAACATAATTTTCACAAATATTTATTATATAATTTTTTTTTAATATTATCACCATAACATTATTTTATAATACCAATAACTCAAGAAACTGTGCTTTAAGTAAGTGCATCATGCAACACACTAGTAAGTTGTACTCATAATTCTAACATAATAATATGGAGTAAATAAATTGGATAGGTAAAAGGTAATTTTTAGTGATCATTGAAATCAAAAAAACACATTTTTTTAAAAATAATTAATTTTAATGAGTTTTTGGATAATAATTTTATATATCGACAATTTGACAAATAATGTTTGCTGATTTTCAATAAAAATAAATTATATAATATAAACAATTAATTTTCAATTTCTAAAGAAACTTTATTTTAAAATTTATATCCATATTAGCTTTACTTATCACAAAAAGTAAGGGGTTGCAGCCTTATCTGGAATAACTCGTTGTTCGTCAGGAACGGCATTAAACAATATTGGTTTGCGATCATGAACAGTAGAAAATTCCATTATTGATGCAACGTTACCACATCGATAACAGTAGTTAGGTGCTGACCAAACAGTTACAAGTTTATCATTAAACATGTATTTATACCCTGCAAAATAATTTCATTAAATATATTAAAATAAATATATTTAAATAAGTAAATACAGTAGTGATAAAAATATTATAATGGTAGTCAAACACGTATTAAAGTATTAAACACATTCTTATTACTCTAATGTTTATGAGAAAATAATAATTTTAGTAAGGTAAATTAAGTTCTAATATATTATTTATGGAAATACAATTAACCATTGTTCTAAATTTAATAATAATTTAAAATTGGAGCTTTAAGGAAATATAAATTAATGCTCATTAGAATTGATTATTTCAATTATCAGCTGACTAGTATACAATTATAGTTTATACGGTAATCATAAGAGTAGTTAGGGTAGGCAACTGAATTCTCTGTGAATGTTTTTTTTAGTTGTACAAGATTGTAATATGTACAAAAGATATTAGGTTTTAATTAGAAAAATAAAAGTTATTTATAATAGGGAACGGATTTTTATGCAAATACATTTTCGTGTTGGAATACATTTTTTGAAATTTGATGAGAATTGTCTCTAATTTAGATCATTCTTATTAAAATAAAGCTAATTATATTTTATATTTTGCATATTTCAACGTTTTTACGTGGTTTTGCATATTTAATACATATTTTAAATTTTATAGTGCATACTTTTGTTTCATCTTATATTTTAACGTTCACAGTCACATAAATTTACCTTTCATCAAATTGCTTATGAAAGTGGGTAATAATTTACTTATTATTAAATTTAATTAAATTAAATAATAATATAGACTACAATATTTATAACTATACAATTACAACTGGTTGTCGAAGAAAAAATGTTAAGATAAGACAACTTTTAATCACTCAGTGTGCAATAAGGTAAAATATGAATTACATTTTTTTTTTCACTTTTTATTAAGACAAATTAATATTTAAGAATGTTATTAGTGATGAACAAAATACCATATTTAATATTGTTTTTTTTTTACATAATTTTAAATAAAATGTCTTCGATTAAATGTTAAGTACATATTATTTTGTAGCATATAATTTTATTTTGAGGATTTTTTGTGCGTATAAATTTGTTCCCTACTTATAAACTACATTACTCAATAATATACTAAATTAATAGTTAACATTCTGTTTGGATAAAAATATAGCAGTTACAAGTTTTAATACATATATCTTATTATATCCTTGGTATGGAAATGGAGTTGTAGTGACTATACTGTATTCAGAATAAGATTGAACCGCTTCGCGCATGCAGACTGAGCCGCCGAACAGTGCCCGACCCCCATGCGATGGCTATGGGTTCTGTGATTGGCTGACAGTCATCGCTAGAAGTTATCGGTTGTCGGGCGCCTGTGCTAACGCTCTCACCGGTGTCCAGATTGTGGTGGGGATGCGAGGAAAAAACTTGTTTTGGTCAGCTGAGTGGTTCAATCTTATTCTGAATATAATATAATATTTACTTGAACTACCTCATAAATCATAATAGAGTATATTTGTAAATAATATGAAATATTATTTTATTTTATGTGACATTGCAGTGAATATCTTATATGATTCATAAGTGTGTTTGATAATAAGGGTGCTGAGTGGTTAAACTATGTTACCCTCAAGAATAGTTGTTATAGAAGAACATAAGAATAAATTTAAATATATTTTAATACTTATATACTATTATTTATGACTACTTTAACGGTAATGTCAGTGTACACAACACACAAATGATGGCAATTTAATATAGTACACATTGTAGTAATATAGTGTAATAAACAAAAAACAAAGGTTCGACTTAACAGAAGGTTTATTATGATTGTTGTGATTAGGCAAGAGAAGAAATCCATTTATATCAAATATTAATAATTATCTTCACTATGAATAAAATATGATATATATATTATATTTATAAAAATGTCATACCTTCATTAACCAATTGATGTGCTCTACAAATTAGCTCCAATTGATTTTTTTCCATAAATTCTTCTGTGACTCTAGACCCAAATAACCAGCCTGCTCCACGTGGGCTAATTGTCCATTTTTCAATGTCTTCTGGATCAGACCATACCAAGTCGCAGAATGCTCCTAAAAAAACCATCAAATTAATAAAAAATTATAAAAATTAAATTACAACTTTAAAATAAATCTTCAATTACATATCATTTTTGGATTACCTTTGTACGGAATTTCTTGATTGCGTTCTATTACTCTGATTTGATCTAATGTTGAAATATCAGGAGATAAACCACCATGTACACAAAATACTTCTTCGTCTATTAACTATCAAAATCATAAAAGTTCAAAATATTTAAAACTGCAATAGGTTTAATTATTTGATAAAAATAAATCATACCGCTGCAACAGACAATAAATCAAAAACTTTACAACATTCTTTCCATACATTTGCATTTCCATACTTGTTCATACATTCATCTGAAAATTAAGAGAATATTTCTCATTATAAACATAGTAATAAATTTGACTATTTTAAAGATTTAAAATTTAAAATGTATTTTATTTACTTTACATGCTGTATGTATGCATTACATAATATGTGAGCTCAAGCTCAAACAAGAACCAGAGTCCCTAAGGAGGTATTATGTTTTACAAATATGTACATTTAAGTATTGAAATTTAAAGAATTTCCAGTTCATCTTAAGCCAAAATGCAAATTCCTAAAGTAAATTGTGGCTGGGTCTTGAAAAACTGCACAAAATTATGTAAAAATAATTTCGACTAAGGTGTGCTTCTAAGCCAACTCTACTTTATTTTCCGAGAGAATATGGTTACTTCACGCATACAACTGGAGCTGAAGACTTGTGATTTGGGGAGTTGTTCAGGGTTTTGTGCGCAACCACATTCTCTCGCCGAATTCTTGAATATATAATATACAAATTTTTGGAAAACAATAGTACCTACAACCTACATCTAATTAATACATAAATAAATACCATATGCAACCTATTAATACAATTAAAACATTAACTCGATATGTTAAAAATTGTATTCAATTATAGATTTGAAATTCAATGTATATAACTATATAAGTTATATATAAATTCAATGTATATATGTATATATATTTTTTTAAAGTAAACAATTTTATTGATTATATTTAAAACAGTTATAACATAATAAATGAGCATATCGTTATAATATTATATTAAATTATTGTATTATTACAAAATTAACCGAAGGATGCATACAAACTATATATTTTAACATAATGGCAACTTAACTATTTAGGCATAGATCGAATAGACTATATAAAGTGTAATTTTATTAAATGGATAACCAAAAATTTGGATTTCATAGTATTGGAGCTATTATAAAATAGAAAACAGTTAATCATCTAAATATATAAATAAGACATTGCTTAACAAAAGTATGTGTATGACTATGATATTAACCAATACTCAAAATAAGTTCAGATATACATATTTTATATAAGCTTATAATAATACATTGACATATATATTAAAAATAAAGATTTAATGATAGAATTATAAGTATTAATATCAATTTTTTTTGTAGTTTTGGTTTGTTATCTATACGTATATGCCTATTTCCAAAATTATAATTATAAATTTAAAGCATAGATAGGTTAATTTAATTCTGAATACCTACCATAAAATCCGTAGACTTGTGTGATTTGTCTTGATTCATGATTACCTCGAAGTAATGTGATGCGATGTGGCCATTTGGCTTTTAGGGTTAAAAGTCTAGTTAAAGATTCCAGACTGTAGTATCCACGGTCAACAAAATCACCCATGAACACATAATTGGTGTCGGGGACTTGGCCTCCGTTTCTAAACAATTCTTCTAAATCGTAAAACTAAAGAAAAAAACAGACACCGTCAACAATGATATCTCAATACACGACGTATTGCAATATTTACTTGTCCATGGATGTCCCCACAAACTGTTACTGGGGTGCTGACCGGCTGGATGTTGGCTTCTTCAATCAACAAATCGCATACGATCTGACACAATTTCTAAGCAAACACGACATATGAAATTGATACCGGTTAACAATTCGTATTATTAGAAACTCACCTTTAAATCGTTTTCTGGCAAATATTTGCACTGTTTGGCGATCTCGAACCAGTTTTCCCACTCGGGCATTTCAAGTTTTTAAAAAAAAAATTCCAATACCGCTAGATTACATCAGTTGTCACGAACCCAACTCAGGTGTGTAGAACAAATTATTTCCCAAAGGGGGCCCCGGTCCCGGATCCGTTATTCAAAATGTTAGACAAAAAAAAAAAAAATAAAACAAAATAATACAATAATAAAACAATATTTTCAATGACTTTTTATCATAATTACCCTTATCTTATTTTTTTTCAGCGCGTACAGTGTTGTCCAACATTTCGTAAGAAAATATTCAGTCGAGTGCGGGCTGTGCGATTGTTTGACATCTATTATATATTATGTCCCATAATAATAATAATATGGGTACTAAAAAGAGACCGCGATGTCGCGATTGCAGTTGTACGGTAAACCGCAAAAGCGTTCAAAGGACATTAGACATTGAACAATAGAGTAAGGAGGATAAGACGTGTGGTAAGCCGGGCCCACACTATGCCAAAAATGTACGTCGCGGGTACAATTTTCCGCACAAACGATCCGTTGGTCCATGGATTTTTTGAGTCGCAACAAATATTTGTGGCGTAAATTGTTAAACAACGTAAATTCGCTAAAATGCGGACGCCCCTCGAGGCGTAACTGTGTGCCTCAGTGTCCGGGAAAGACCTAGGGTATCTGCATTGGGCTGGGTTGAGGTTTTAGACCGGCGTTGTTCGTAGGCATATTGCACAAAAACGAAGAACATTATTATAAATTATAATACCTATGGTACTATTGACGGTATGGGGCAAGTGTATCACTCGCGCGAATCGCGCATTTGATAGATATTAACAAATAATATTATGCTAATGTTACTTGGTGTCTTGGTCCATAATATATCTTGGGCCTTGGATTAAATCTTGGGAATGTCTTAGGTTATAATAATATAGCTATATAGGCCACAATCCACCAGCGATGGGCGTACTTTATTGTACTCATTATAATAGACCTGCAAGGGCCGTAAATTTTCGGCCCGGACAAGTCCAAAAAATATATGCTATTATTATGGTATATAAATAGCTTTATTATACCCACCAATCAATATATTATTTCATTATTATCATATTCATTGTGATTGTATATACTATCTAGTATCAATCCATAGAGTATACTCTATATGTATCTATCTTTCCCAACGTCGGTTTTATCATTATTATTTATTATTTTAATATGTAATTATTTATTGTCGAAGAAAAATCCTTAGAAAGCCCGGTCCAACCCTTGATTTATTATTTGAAGTCCGGCCCAGCCCGGCCCGAAAAATTATACAAAAAAAACCTGGGCTCAGCCCGGAATAAAATTCCAAGACTTAAAAAAGCCCGGTCCAACCTTTTATTTTATTTCAAAGTCTAATGTCAAATGTCACTACGGGCTGGGCTTTTTAAGTGCCGGAACGGCCCTTGCAGGTCTTTAGTACTTATAGCCATTGATGGTTAGATACCTGGTTAGTGCTTTATAATGGCCAATATCTATAATAACCTAACCTAAATTAAGATAGTAAGATCTATATTATCTTAATTCGTATTATTGGATAAAATATTGAATGCTTTTGCGATACATACCAGATCAAAGTCTGTCAATATTCCAATTGTTTTATTATTTTTTTTTTATTTCATTTATTAAGTTTAAAACGATTCAACATAAAGATTTAATATGTTATTATAAGTTTGATAAATGGTTTACATTATATAATTTAAATAAATATATTGTATTAATATACAATTATTAATTATTATATTGCAACTAGGTATTTGTTCTACGTTTGTTAGTAAGCAGTAAAAAAAAAAACAGTACACTTTTTTGCAATGAGTTTAAAAAAAATTATCGATTGTCAAAATTTGAAATTAATTAATTAATTAATTATTTATTACCACTTACCAGTTGAAAAATGACCCTGTAATATAGGTAATATTTGCTATGATATTCTTATCGGCGATCAATACCTAATACCTATCGTCGTAATTTCAGGGAAAATAAATACCTACACTAAAAATAAACGTCTTGTAATCTTCATTATAGACGTTTATTATTATAGGTTTTTATCAATTAATTGCTAAAATCACTTTGCTGTCTTGTTTTAATCCTGTTTTTTTACTATTTTTTGATCAAAAAGTTATTTTAGTGATTAATTGATAAAAACTTTTATTTCGTCATGAGGACAGTCACGAAAAACAGGACCAAGCTGTAAAACAGGACTATCCTGCTTAAAACAGTCACCCTCTTAAAAAAAAGTATGAAAAGTTTGGGGCCCCAAAATATTGGGGCTAAGCCCCTTAATCCCCCTATTTTCGCCTATGGTAGATACTAAGCACTAAGCAGTACCTATTAATTTTAGCGAATAAGTACTATATAGGTAGTGAAAATAAATATAGAGTTCATAAATGAATATTACAATTAAACCTATGATATTGAATGATACATATTATATTATGGACATATGGTACCTATCTAACTTTCATTCCGATAAATAGGGAAAGGTGTATTTTTATTTACAAACTTATAGTGTTTATACCTACTAAGTACTAAATTTATGCATTTTTAAAATTTGTTACTGGTGTATGATGTTGAGCAACTTAACAGTTTTTAAACGTCCTATAAATACACTACAGCAGTGGTTCCCAACCTATTCTATTCTAATCCCCCTTTGTGGATTTTAAAAAATGTCAAGCCCCCCTCCTTACCACCAGAAATTGAAAAAATTATTTTAAGGGCTTCGTGGAGGCATAAAACGATTAAGTACCTCGTCGAAGATTATGAATGTTTATAGTGGCTATAACTCTCATAGTCATTATCTATACTCACAATAACCGGCCGTTATTAATTTTAATTTTTTTTCCTGCATTGTAAAATAAAAATAATTACCTAAATAAATACAAATTTTACTTCATGATGACTGCTTGCGCCTCCCCAGCAGGCAGCAACGTGTACACGCCTCACAGGGTGGGCGTGCCCCACAGGTTGGGAAACATTTCACTACTATAGGTAACTATAGTGGTAACTAGGTACAAACTACAAAGTATCTACCTATTAGTAGTAACTATAGTAGTATAAAGTATAAACACTTTATATACCGATAGTGCATTTATTTTACCTCAAAATAATTTTTAAAATTCGTTGACTTATAATTGCTTTTAAATTCATAATAAGAATATACCACTATCCAGTACCAAGACGGCAAGACGAGTCAAGCTAGACGAGTTCCCAATACTCTAGCTATATTATAGTTGACCTCGGCTCTATTGCCAGATTACTCAGATTTCGTTTAAAAATTAAAATATATTTTGGAAATATTTTATCTTTGATTAATTTTGAAATAGTAACTTAATAATTATATTCGTTTTCAAACTTAATCAAGTTTTTCGAATAATATAGAAATCTATACATAATATATATAAATGAATGTATGTGTGTGTGCGTCCATATTACCACGGCAACCATTTATATATTATTTTTGAGATATCCGATGGAATTTTGTGTATATAAATGGTTGCCATGGTAATATGTATAAGTATTATTATTATTATTATTATTATACATATTACCAAGCCCGGATTAAGGGGGGTCCAGGGGGAGCCATGGCCCCCGGGCCTCGATAGTTAGAATTTATTTAGGGACCTCAGATTTGTTCATTACTTTTTTGTTATAGGCTATAATCACACTGCATAAATCATCTAAAATAAAAATCGATGATTATTTAGCGAGGAAAAAATGAGCTTGTAAATTATAATTTATGAATAAAGTGATACATTATTCATTATTTATTGCTATGTACAATGTACTTACCTAATACATATGAATACCTATTTTTTATAATAGGTACCCACATGATATTTACATTATTTTATTTTTCGTACAGGGGCCTCATTTAAAACGTTGGCCCCTGGGCCTCAAAATGTCTTAATCCGGGCTTGTGTATAACATATTATTCATACTGAGTTGGCATTTTTAATGCGTACAACGAAGTGCACGAGATCAGCTGTATTTATATAAATATATATATTATATATACATGGATTAGACCTTTGGGCAGCAGATAGGCTAATTTAAAAAGGGAGAGGACCAACCCTGGGAGGTGATCAAACAGGGATTTTGAGATTTCCGATGGAAATTTTTGTTTATAAATGGTTGCCATTTGCCATGGGTTTTAAAGCTATTATTATTATTTTAAACATATTATTCATATATAGAGTTGGCATTTTTAATGGGCAACAAAGTGCACGGAATCAGTTAGTAATAATATAATAATCATATTATTATTAAGTATGTATAGGTAGGTACCTACTACTATATTTTTCAAAGACGATGTTAAAATTTAAAAATCATTATTGTCTTTAGGTCATTGATCTATAATGTGGCAAATATCTGGTATGATTATAATCTGACAGACTTTGAACTCTGCAGAGTTTTAGTTTGTGCACACATGGAAACATAATATAGATAAATATTACTATTTTAAGTTCATAAATGTGTCTTTAGCTTTATCCTTAATGTATATTGTTAAACACTGCTCATATTCGGGAATCGATTGGTAAAGGTTACTGACCTGAGGTATAAGTATCATCAATTGTATACAATGACCATTCAAATAACAAAATTATATTATGATATATTTATAGGAAATTAGTATAGTTACTAGCTTACCACTTCACTCCGCTCATCTAAACTTTAAATACTTATAAGTTTTAACTCTTAAACTAATCGTCATTCGTCCTAAATTTGATTTTTTATGTATCAAAATAATTTTCTTATATAAAAAATTTCGTTTATTTTGTGAAAATTTACAATCTATACCATAAATTGTACAATAAGTAAATGCGTGAATGAATGAATATAAAATGAGGCGGTGAGAAAAATACAATGAATAGAAGTTTCATATTAGAAATTCCTGGAAATGGATCAAAACATTCTGCTTTGGAATATGAAATTAAAGCTGTATGTAGTATTTTATCATTCAAAAAAGTAAAAACTTCAAAAATGTTAAGGATACAAATTAAAAACTATCAATAATATAAACATATTTTTTTCGGTGCATCCGAATTGCATGCCAAAAAAATTAATATAAATCGGAATGTCCAAATTGCATGCCGTCTCTTGGAGGGGTTTGTCCAAATTGCATGCCATCTCTTTGAGGGGTAAATCCGAATAAAATGACTAAATAACTTACTTTTCAACTGGAGGATCGGGATTTTGTTACACTACAATAAAACATATAAATATTGTAGAAGGTGACACTGTGAATAATATTTATAAAATAAAACTATATTTTTTTTTCATCGACAATAAAGGCCATTAGTATAAAACTATTGTAGTTTAGGGTAATCAAGTGAGTGTATTTTACATGTTTATATAGTATTTCAAATAAATATAACATTATTTTTAAATTTGGTGGTTTTTTTTGACATTTCGAGCACACAATATTACAATTTAAATATACAAAATAATATACAATAATAGTTCATAATAATAAAATATGTCAATATGGAAACAACTTTTTTTGAATAATAAAATAGTATAATAGCATTTTTTAAAACGGTTAATATTACAATGAAAAATTACGTTACAGTACAATAATAATAATAATATTATAATAACAGGTATACAATTATAATAATATAATTATCTATATAGTATATAATCATATTCAACGTAATAATATATTAGAAATTTAGTTTTGTTTATTTTGTTGTCGACAATGCCAACTTTTCTACATATACAAGTCTATTGATTTCATTATTTTGAAATTCCGTCATCACTGCAGAACTTATACTTTTTTCTTTTTCTAATATTTCCCGGCGTCTATTACTTAAAATTGAACTACGCATTTTTGCATATATATCACATTGTACTTGCTTTAAGACATCAACTAATTGAAAAATATTAGGACTTGGGGAGTAAAACATGCTTTTCAGCTTGGAATGGAATGATTCATAAACATTAGTTGTACGCATTGTAGAATTAGAAAATTCAGCCCAAATAGATGGTGGAAATAAATATAAGCCATCACATACTTTTCTAAGAAGTAGTCAGAAAATGCATGTATACGATCATCATTGGGTTGAATTGCCATGTTTTCGTTAAAAAACGGTCGTCTACATCATTTGGATTTAAAAATGACAGTCCAAAAAATAATTTTAAAATTAATCCGATTTCTGTTTTTTTTTTAATTTGTACATAAACCTACTGATTGAATTTTTCTCCATATGCTCTGTCCTAAGTGAAAACGAAATCCTTTTCTTATTGTATTTGGAAAAAGAACTACAAGTGCAGAATGAATAGCTAGTTCAAAGTCAGCGTAAATTATTTTTGACGATAAATTTAAGTTTAAATCGTTCATCTTTATTAATAAATTAGTCAAAGAATCTTCATAAATTTGTTTTGTTTTTCCCGTTAATAAAACAAAAAAAATAGTGGCGTATAGTTGTGATTTTTAACACCGTGAATTGTGAATAATTTATGAAACGTCTTAGGCCAACTTTTAAAAGTACCGTCAACAAATAAAATTTCGCACTCACTTAAATATTTTAAATTTGCGTGTGTTTAAAAGCTACAATATTATTTTCATGATTATTAATAAATAAAAAATCTTCGTCTCGTTTAGTTTTGATGTTTAAATTATCTAAAGCTGTATGTAAATCAATCAAAGTTTCTGGCAGTTTAGGATAAATGCTTGATCGGGCATAATGTTAATTTTTTCGAACTAGTGTAGGGTCATTTGTAGTCCATGTACTAATATCTGCCTTTAATAGCTCACGATGCAGTATTTTACTTGGTTTTTCAAAAGAATCATCTACAGCCTTACGTTTTAAATTATTACATACCCGTTGTCTATTTAATTTTTGTTCGTCATCTTTATTGTAATTATGATCTATCTTGCGGAATATAACTTTATGTTCACTGTTTATAAACAATAATTTTATGTAAGACGTACACGAACGTTTACAACAAGCCCACCTTTCAATATCATTGCACAATAACTTTTGAAAATAAAATTTAAAATCATCAATTACAAAAAGTTTTTTGTTTTTTTCACTCAACATATTATATTCAACTCGTGGTTCCATGATCACACTACAATTAACACACTTCGTTAACTTACTAATATTATAAGACACAGAAAAACACACAGGTGATATCTCCTTTTGATCTAAATTATATTATTATTATTATTATTATTATTATTACTAATATTTATGGTCGTAGCGGCCTACCTTTCTTATCTTAATATTATTTCAGATCAATATTGTATATAAATGCTTATAAATTTGACAGCTACAAACACTTAAGTGACCGATACGTTATACGTATGTCTATGTCTGTGAAACAGACAACAATATACTACATTACTCCAATATAAATACTGTTTGGGAAAATCTTTACATGGATATAATAATATTTCAATCTAGAAACTAATCACTAATCAGTTGTAACAACCATACACAAAAGAGCGTTTCTATACATGCATTTTAAAAAAAAAAATAGGAAAGTCCAAAAAAAGTTTAAGTTGTTTAAGTGCATAGTAAATAAACGTGTGGTTGACGGCATGCAATTCGGACAAACCCCTCCAAGAGATGGCATGCAATTCGGACAAACCCTTACAAGAGACGGCATGCAATTTGGACATTTTTTTTGGCATTTTTTCAAAAACATTTGTACTTTTTGAAATAATGAACGTTCTATGACAAAATAATCACCCGGTGTAATAGCTGGAAATGTATGACAATTATTATGCATACATAATCTGTACCTATTACCTATAGTTGCCTACGCACTTAGATAGTTGATTGTGATTCAAAAATATGTGACCATCATATCGTAAGGCATTACTAATGGTAAGTAATAAACTAAAATAGAAATTTAAACACGAATTTATTGTAGTTTAACTAGTTTTAAATTCTTACACAACCCAACAATATAATTTATTTGCATGAATACTCAAATATACTTGATTACTTTTATAAAAAGTTAGACTAACTAAACATTTAACATACATAACGGATATTGGAAGATAATGTCTTGCAATGAACTATGGATGATGCTTCCTTATAATAGAAACTAAATATTTTTATTATAACCATATTTAAATAATTTTTTTAAATAACAAAAGGGAACCGCAATTCAAACTATTTTCAGGCAATTCATTTCAGACCTATATGATGTAAATGTCTGCTAGATTTTAGATTATTAATGAATGGTATGATTACGTTACTGTGTAAAATAATGTTTTGGTTTATACCTATGTACCTACCTATAATTTTATTACTAATGATTTTGCTTTTGTATATATAAAGTATAATTTATCTATTTTAATACTATATGACTATAGTTATTAGTTATAAGTTGTTAGATATTTTATTATTTAATATTAAGATTTAGGTATGTGCTGCTGCTGCGGTAGCATCGCTAACCGCGATAAATTCAAATACGCCAATCAGAGATGATCGGAACTAGCAATTCATGGTGGGGTTTTATTATACATCCTTGCGGTGTCTTTATAGTACAGCTTATAAGCTGTTTGAGTTAGCCGATTAGTACAATATCTCCAGTCACCGCAGAACAATCATAAAACCTTTTTCGTTGCACACCTTTCGATAACTGACTGCAACGTGCCGGAAACCAAAGCAATCACCGTTTAGCTCCTGCGGGCTACGAGTTCCAGCTGCACCACCCGGTACGCCATATACAGGATATATAATATTATTATTATATAATAATATAGTGTTTTAAATACGTATAATAGTTGAATGTAAGTATAACATTAAATGGGAATCATTTATTATTTAAGTTAATTGTGAAATTGTTTATTTTTATCAAATAATAATTTAAATTTTAAAGTTGCATCAAAATTTCAAAAGTTATCGAAATTTTTTTTACATACAATACGCACTACAGACGTATAGTGAATTAAAACATGATACATTTATTAAATGGCACATCATGTATACGGACATATTATAATATGACATATATTATGTCCACTAATTTTCCAGACTATTATTATATACCTAAGTATTTATATTCTTAATGTAATCAAAATATTTTATTTTGCATTTTGGTTTTTTTAAAGTCATGATGACGAGGAAGATTAAAAAAATAAAAGCAGTTTCCAACAACGAAAATCCTAATAAAACTGTGGTGCAAAAAACAAAAAAAACAAATTCAAGAGCCAAACGTCTAAAGGATGTAACGAATAACGACAATAAAAATATTATGAAAGGTAAGAAATGTATTACAAATTACTAAACTAAATTAAAAAAAAATTGTGGTCGATGTCTCACCCGAAAGTGATGTGTCCGTCTTACTAACATAGAAAACAGTCCGTTCTGCAGCAGAACCAATTTTGTGTTGTTTGCTTTAATAATATAGATAATATTAGACAATTATCTGTATGACTGTATCTATTTGTACGCTTGTTTTTACGATATTTTAATTTTAATCAACATAACTTACTTAGTAGGTATCAAAATATATATATTTCTTTCTGTGTGTAACTATTCAAAATCATAAACGGATGCACCGATTATGATGAAATTTTTTATGTCTGTTTGAGTGTTTCCTTGAATGGTTTCGATCCACAATTGGCCCGGTAAACCCGACCCGGGGAGGAGCTCAAACAGGGATTTTGAGATTCACGATGGATATTTTTGTTTATAAATGGTTTTGCTATTGCTTAAAGGAGAAATAACTATTAGTGATTAGTACTTATTAATTATTATTGGTTGTCATTGGTTATTCGGGCAGATCAGGTACAAGCAACATTCATAAAATCTAATTTTCGCACATTGCCTACCAAGGTGGCTGGGTTGCACTTATAGCAGATAGATTGCCTACTTGATATGTTGTGGCACATTGTCCGCGATCTGACGTAGTCGGTTGCCTGCCAGGGTGGCTGAGTTACACTTACTGCAGCGAGTTACACACAAAAGGTGTTGAACAATCACAATATTTTTAAGAGTTCATTTTTACGGGCAACGAAGTGCGCGGGATCAGGAAGTACTGTAATAGTTTTATAAATTTCGTAAAAATCCAACTAACAAAAACTTTAGTATTCTTCTTATCATAAAATGTCATACCTATGTCATAAACTTCAATAGTTTAATGTATTATTAAAGTTGCCGAAAAAAAAATTGGGAAATTGCTGAACGTATGTTTGCAATATTATACGACTATAAGACGGAGACAACATTTCGGCGGGTGCGTGAGTGTGTGAAGTTCTTTTAAATAGTTAAATGCGGTATACCTACCTATGTATATTAAAATATTTTATAATCCTATATTGTTTTCATATTTAAATACATTGACATTTTTTTAAGCATATTTGAATGTAAATAGTAAATTTACTTCAAAATATGAAAGTATAATAATAAAAGTTGTAATTAAAAATAATAAAAAGATAAAAACAAATATACGGTGATATGCAATATCATTTTTTGTGTTTCATTACGTAAAACTGTAAAAGAATAAAATTATCTGTTTAACTTATAATATGTTATTTGATAACATTTCATATATAAAAGTACCTACAGCAGGATCCACCACTTCATAGAATCAAATTGTGGGAGGGGGGGGAGAAATAACAGAATTCGGCAAGTACAAATGTGTAATAATTATTTATACTTAATTTTATTCGCAGTGATTTCAGAAAAAAATGCCAGTAAAAATAAACCTGAATCGAAAAAAAGTAAAAACAGAAATAAAACAGAAACACTGAGTAAGAGTTCTTCAAACACAAACATGGCATCAGTTGCGTATAAAGAAATAATTCTAGAACACCCATCAACTTTACCAGATATAGATGACAACGAAACAATACTTACTGAATGTGCTGTAAGTATAAATATTATCCATTAATACTAAAATAATACCCATAATTTTATCAATTATTATTTATTAATTTCATTCGTATGGTGCCAAAATATTTTGATAATTATATAGGTATAATGTTTACAAATTAATAGTTTATATAATATTCTAGGAGAAATATACTAGTATATTATATGCATATTGCTTAGCCGGTTAGTTATTCGTTATTGAGTTACAATTAAAGGACCCAATCGATTTTGTCAAAGATTAGACAGTGTTAGATATATTTATTTATTTAATTTAATTTTTAATTTTTATTTATTCTTTGAGAAGATAATGGGCCCCACTGAACATGTTCGTGTGGGGGCCCATGAGTTCACAATTTGAAATATAAATACATTAAATAGTTCTTATAAATTAAATATTTACAATTTGTAATATACATTTCTCATATACCTAACGTTAATATTAATACTATAAGTAATATATATATCTTCTTCTCTTTGTTTATATAATATAGTATTATGTAAAAAATTGTGTAGTTTAAAAATACAATTTAATATGGTAATATAAAACTAAAATTAACAATAATTACTAAAGTCATACAACTAATATGATAATTTATCATTGATAAATAATGCAGTAATCCTATACGTTTGTTATGAGTCTGTCTATATTTTGTTCTTGTATCTAATAACCAAAGTGTAATTTTTTTTTTAAGAAACTTATAAGAGTTGCTTCGTTTAGTTCCAGTTTTTGGTAATATTTTTAGTTTTTCCAGATTATTGAGAAACTAATTTGGTGCTTTTA
>WHPZ01590869.1:27093-61524 GCA_016617965.1 Macrosiphum rosae
CCCATCCCACAAGTACTAACTAGATATAATTAGAAACCATCCTAAAAGTTTCAGATCGTAATATTTTATACTTATATATAAAAATGTTTTGTGAAAAATAAAAATGATTATTAAAAAAATAATCACTTCAGTCAAAATTTAAAATAAATTTGAAATAGAAATAAAATAAAATTCTCAATATTGAAAGACTTTGAAAGTTACAAACACCTATTCAACGTTAACATTTAAACAAAATCTATTTATTTAGCATTTTTAATATCATTTTTTCCCCTTTTATATTTTAGAAACTTGAAAGATTACAGCTGAATACGAAATGTTTTTTAAAATTAGAAGATATAATGAAAAGTCAAAACACAACAGTTAAAACAAAGATGCAAGAAATGAAACAGTGTACTAAAACAACAACTGAATCCTCATCTAATTTACCCGATAAAAATGAAAGACTACCTGTTATAAGTGCAGTAAGTATAAAATAATACTTTATACATTAATTCTAAAATAATACTATATAGTATCGTATCCAGGATTTTTTGAAGCGGGGGATGTACAATTTTTTTCAGTAAACTCATATTATATTTATATTATTATATATAATATGTTGTGTACAAAATTTGTTCTATGATATGACCCCCATATGATACTATAATATAGGTACAATTTACCTATAATATTATATTATTACCATCGTAGCTCGTCGTGGTGCAGTGGCTGAAATGCAAATGTGACAGTAAGCAACGGCTGCTGCCACTAGTTCTCGGATGGGTGACCACCCGGGTACATTGTGCGTAAAAAAAATTTGCCAGTAAATTGTGCCACACATACACGTGTTCATAACCGACCGTACCAACCCTAACAACCTTACAGGCTGTGACCTCAATTATAGGTATAATATTTAAAAATAATTGTTTATATACTAAGTGAAATATAAGTATGGTTATTCGTTTTTAAAAAAATATAAATTTTTAAAGAACACGATCGATTTTGTCAAATATTGGTGTTACATATGAATATTCCAATTTTTCCGTAATATTTTTATTTATTCCCTATTATTAAGAAAATTACTTGTAATTTATTCCCCAAAATACCAACAAGATATACATTTAGCAACCATTCTCGAAGTTTAATATTGTAACATTTTTTTCTTCTATAAAATATGTCTTCTAAAATACAAATTATATAAAAATTAATTATTAAAAAAATATCAATGCGCCCATAAGAATTTAAAAAAAAATCCTAAAAATTTAAATAAAAAAAATTCTCAATATTCAACGTTAACAATTTAAAAATATCTATTTATTTAACATTTTTATTATAATAAATTTGCCTATTATTTTTCAGAACCAAGAAGTAGTAAAGTATCATTTCAAGTTTCTCGTAATCATTTTTTTTACATTCAATTTAATATTTAGTATAGTAAAATATGATAAATATATTATATAGCATACTAGGTCCAGACTAATTTATTATTAAATAAGTTTATTCTTAACGTACCTATCTAATTCAAATATTTTATATTTCATTTTAGTCTTTTAGAGGTTCAGGGCGTAGAAAATCTATAAGGTTAAGCAATCGTAGACAATCGGATTCAGTTGGGTTCATAGAGGAACCAGGTACTTCAGAAACAATTATAGAAAACTCATCAACTTTACCAGATACAGATGACAATGAAGGATCGGTGCACAAAAAACTGAAAACCAAACAAGTTACTTTCGAAAAAAATCGGCACAAAAAAAGATTTACTTCAAATAAACACCTCAGGGATAAATCAAATAGTAACAATATCAAAGGTAAGAAGGATATTACAATCACATAATATTACTCATCACAACTAGCCAATGTGATTTACCAATTTTGTATTGTAAGCATTAATATTAGAGTGAATTAACTAGTACTAAACTAAAAGTTATTTGTAAGAAAATAAATGTGTTGGTTCTTACGATATTTTAATTTTTAATCTAGTTAAATGTGATTTATGAATTATGAGTACATATAATTTTTTTTTTATTTCTGAAAATTTACAATCTGTATTTCATAACACAATAGTCAAGAAGTAAAAAAGATGACTTACATAACACAATAGTCAAGAAGTAAAAAAGATGACTTACATAACACAATATACATAATAAAAACAACACATGAAGCACAAGATGAGGGAAATCATCTAGCGATGGTATACCCTCCGAATATATTATATAAATTTTAAAATACTTATAACTCGTTTGGGCTTCATTATATAAATATTATAATAACCAATATACAAACACAGATAATCGTAAAAAATATATAATTATGAAAATAATAAAAAGATAAAAACGAATATTGATATGCAATTTTATTTTTTGTGCTTCATGAAGTTCGTTAAACTATACGTAAAACAACAATAGAACATAATTATCGGTTAAGCTTATATAATATGTTATTTGATAACATTTCATAAATAAAAGTACTTACAGCTAAATCAGGATCCACCACTGCATAGAATCAAATTGAGGGGAGGGGGAGGAATAATAGAATTCGGCAAGTACAAATGTAAAATAATTATTTATACATAATTTTATTCACAATGATTTCAGAAAAAAATGCCAGAGAAAATAACTCTGAATCGAGAAAAAGTAAAAACATAAATAAAACAGATACGCTGAGTAAGAGTTCTTCAAACACGGAATCAGTTGGGTTTGAAGAGAGTTTAGGAACTGCAGAAATAATTGAAGAAAACTCATTAAATGTACCATATGAAGATGACAATAAAACAGCAGTAAGTATAAATATTATCCATTAATACTAAAATAATACCCAAAGTTATTTATGTAATAGCTATCGTCCGCTTTAAGAATCTAAAACAAACTCCTGCATATATAAAGAAATACTATTCTCAATATTCATTTTTATTATAATATATTTGCTTATTATTTTTTAGAAACAAGAAGTAGTAAAGTACAATATTTCAAGTTTATAGAAATAATTTTTTTTTTACATTCAATTTAATATGTAGTAGTGTAAAATATGATAAATATATTGAATAGCATACTAGGTCCAGACTAATTTATTATTAAATAAGTTTATTCTTAACGTCTCTAAATCAAATACTTTATATTTCATTTTAGTCTTTTAAAGATCTAGGGCGTAGAAAATCTAGATTCTTTATCAAACCCACAGAAATGGATTCAGTTGGGTTTGAAGAGGAACAAGGTACTTCAGGAACAGTTCTAGTAAACTCATCAACTTTATCAGATATAGATGACAATGAAACAATACTTACTGAAAGTGCTGTAAGTATAAATATTATCCATTAATACTAAAATAATACCATAATATTATCAATTACAATAATTAGAAACCATTCTTAAAGTTTGAGATCGTAAATTTTTTTCTTATATAGGTATAAAAAAAAAATTATTACTCTGCTAAAAATCTTAAAAAAATTCGAAATAGAAAGAAAATTAAATTCTCAAAATGCAAAGTTAACATTCAAACAAAATCTATTTATTTAACATTTTTAATATCGTTTTTCCCATTTTATTTTTCAGAAACTTGAAATTTTACAGAATATGAAATTTTCGGGCAATTTAGAAAAACTAGAAGATACAGCGAAAAGTCAAATTACAACAATTAAAATAGAATACCACGAAATAAAACAATGCTTTGAAACAGCAACTGAATGTTCATCAAATTTATCAGATACAGATGACAATGAAATAATACTTACTGAAAGTGCTGTAAGAATAAATTTTATCCATTTATACTAAATTAATACCCATAATATTATCAATAATTGTTTATTAATTACACATCACAATATTTTTTACTCATATATAAAAAATGTTTTGAGAAAAATAAAAAAAAATATTAAGGAAAAAATCACCATGCTAAAAATCTTAAAAAAATTCAAAATAGAAATAAAATAAAATTCTCAATATTCAAAGTTACATTTAAACAAAATCTGTTTATTTAGCATTTTTTCGCCTTTTATTTTTCAGAAACTTGAAATGGAATGTTTGGCAAATTACAATAGTAAGCTCAAAAGAAAATTATCTAACGTTAAAGTTATAGTTGAAGAACTACAGGATCGTCTTAAACGTTTTAAGTCTTCATAAAGAAATAAATATTTTAACCCATACGTTATAAATTTGGATACATTTTACTTATTTACATTATTTTGTTGTATTATTAAAGCATCGTCGAGATGCATATTTTTAAAAATATTTTTTACAATGTTTTAATAATTTATTTTTTGAAATGTTAAATTATTCCCTGTTTAAATTAAAAATTAAAATAATATTATATTAATACATAAAGTAAATTTTGTATTTTAACATGAATATATATAAACATTTTACAATGAAGATTGCCTTGTTCATGATTGCCTGACGCCAGTGCCCAGTAGTGACATCCAACATTTTTTTGGGTGGTGACTGGTGAGTGGAGGTGGTGCTTAAAATCTAGAATATTAATACTAAACCTTATAAATTAGTTATAATTATATACATAGCATTAAGAATATATTTAATTTTGGACTTAATAATAATAATTGTTGATTTGGTTATTAAATGTATAGGTAAGGTAATGATATGCGAGAGTGAATACACTGTTGGTGTAGGTACTTAAATTTATTTTTCTATAATGTACTAATCCACACAATTTAATTAAGGCTCTGTCAAACTGAAAGCGTATTAACGCCGCGTTGTACCAAATTACAAAATAACGCGACGTGAAAATAACGCTTTCTGTTTGACAGAGGCTTAAAAATAATTAATACAATATAATATAATGTGTGAATATATATATTAATTGGGTAACGTAGAGGGGGAAAGCCCCCAACTGGTTTGAAATACAAAATTTTCCTGTGGTGTCTGTGAATTGTGAAACAGCCTATTGGTGCAACTAGTTTTCATCCTATAATAGTAAAAAAAAATGTATTGCTTGCTATTTTGGTATCGGTGTGGTAAACATTGGTAAATTATTATGTAGGTATTCGATATATTTTGTTCGTAAAACTGATGAAAAAAAGATGGGTACCACTCTGGGTCGCTCCTCACGAATTGCGTCCCATCGGCCACCTGACCCTCGAATTGCCTACCGTGAATTTTTTTTTTTAAAAGCTACTCGAATTGCCTTCACATTTAAATAAAATCATTCATCAATCACTTGAATCTTGAATTTTAGGTACTAACCCTCTTGTACTGGAATCGCCTCCGATAGCTATAATAAATTAATATCTAACCTTACATTAGGTATAGGAAATATTAATAATGTCAATATTTATTAAGGTTATAATAAATAATTATAAATATTCAAGTAAATAGTCTATTCAAAACATGTCAGAATAACAATTTTTTTAGTCGGGAAACGAAACTAAATATGATTAACTGGTGATAATGGACAAATCATTAACTGACAATCGACAAGATTATTGCATTCAACAAATTAATCTGTCTGGGAAATAGCGCGGTATAACTTAAAAATAATAATTTTGAACATTACGGAATACGGAAATTAATAGAATAATCGATACCCACAACTACCTAGTACACGTATACAACTATCGATATACTATTAATTATTAATCTAGAATTGTCATGGGAGGAAATTCGAGTGAAAAAAGGTCACGTACCTAAATTTTGGAGACAATTCCTACTCTGTTGTATATTTGGTGTCGTGTAGCCGTGTGGGTAACTGTGGATGTGTAAAAATTTGAATTCAATGATATTATATAATATCATTCTGAGCGATGATGATGGTCTGTCCATCAGTAATCACCAAGCTTATTATATTTTATGCAGTGATGTAGTCCTAAAAAAGTTTATGGGTAGGTACACGCCTTAATCATTGTAAAAAATAATGTGGGGAACTACGCCTAACCTGCGTTCCACGATTTTCGTTAAGGGTACACACATAAATTTATATATTAGGAGGTGGGTACACCACCGATTTTATGATATTATTGCTATTAAAATAATTAATTGTACCTACTATTAGTAATACAGTATGTTGAATTAATTTTTGCCGAAAACATTACATTTGAAAATAACATTGTATACAATATCAGCGAATAGTATTTTTAAATTAGGTACAGCAAATAAACTTTAGTCGTTATTCTTTGCTAAAATATCGAATTCCGTCCAGATTTGAACTTATATCTGTAAAAAATAATTGTGCTTATAATAGATTTTTTATAATTTTTGTTTACAGCCTAAACTATAACATTTCTCGTTTTAAATGTCCAATCTATACACAACTCAAAAAGAGTAAAAATTGTATCATCTATAAAAAAATAAAAATGAAAAAATTTGAGGAACATTTAAAATATCTAAAATTTCAATTTCAAACGCTCATAGAAAATTAATTTGACTTTTCATCACACATTTTTTTTGTTGTAGGTAGAACAATTTAAAAAATCTTGTATACAATTTTTAAATCAAAGATATACATTTTTTTTTTTGGAATTTCTAATAATTACAAAATTTTGCAAATTTGTTGAATTGTATACAATTTTAAATTCGAATGCTTATACAAATTACTGTGGATTGATCATTTTTTTTTTAAAGTTACGTTAGTGAAACTTATGAGAAACCTTGTATTACATTTTCAAGTTTTTTGACAAAGCAAAAAATTATTTATCTACAATAATTATAAAAAAAACTAATAAAAATCTAAATTTCTTATGCCTATAAATAGCACAAAAAAAGTCAAAATATTTTAAAGTTTCTACGACATTAAACCAATAGATCGAAATTGATTTAATTAAAAATTGGTCTTAAGAAAATTTGGATGTGTTTAATTCAAAATTTGAACGATTAGTTTTATTTAGTTATTAATATGTTAATACTATAATGATAATAGTCCTTAACAATGGTTATACAGAAATATAAAATAGATGTAATATTGAACCATTTTTACAAATTATTAATGTTTATAGATTAATATTAATCACTAAAATGTTCAAATCTCGATAGTTCCCACATTTTTTTTTTCATCTTGGACTTATTATCCTTAATTATACACAACGTGGAATAACTCGAAAACTTCAAATTTTGAATTAGCTTCGCAATCATTTTTAGAAAAAATAACTGCGAATAAATAATTTACAGTATAGAGAATGGAGGGGGGGGGTTCTCAGTTTATCATTTAAAAAACAGAATCACTACAAGACATTCCTTGAGTAGTACAAACAATTTTAAGAATTTGAAAATATTCCCTTTAGTATAATTAAAAATTCTAAAAATTAGATTTTGAATAACTACATTATTACCGGAAAGGGGGGGGGGTGAGCATGTTTGGCTAATCACTCTGTATATAAGTAGTAGCTAGTAGGTGTGATTATAGATTCGTGTCAATAATATATAAAGACAGAATTGCAGACTACAGTATTAAATATTATGTGTCTATCTACGAATCAATTTTATTGGATTACCACAAAATAACTTACTTAGGTACCCTATAATGCATTAAGAAAAGTTGCAATCCATGTATATTGTGAATTTGTGTATATTTCGTCGTCTCAGAATGAAAAGGTTCAAACGTAATTTTTGTAATTGTTCAGGGGAACGTTTTTAAGTTTGCCCGTACCCATAGGCATGCGCACGAGGGGCTGGGTAGGGGCGCCCCCCTCTGCGGCCCCGTCTTTTTCTTTAATAAATACATAGATATCTATGCTATACTGGATAGCGAACATTTTTACGTGAAAAAAGTGAAGGCAGTTTTAAACTCTTAGTATAGACATCTGTGAATAAATGTAATAAAAGTTACAAATAATCAGTCATCATCGACCAAATTATTTATTACTATCACAGAATACCCTACTATACACTATATTAGCTAACGGACTATTTTTTTTTATCACAGTGTATCTATCAAGTATAGGTACTTAATTTATATATTTACGTTATTTCACTGTTGTGACTTGTAGATAATATTATAACCCACATGGCCACATAGGTTAGTAAAAATAGTAATTACAAATGACGAATATTTTAGACGTAAAAAAACAGAATATTCTTTTACCTAGTGGCTAATACATTAAACATTTAAACTTTTATATATTATACCTAACTAGTAAATAAAATAATTTTATAATGAGTGAAAAGAAGATCATATAGCAGAAGAATAATCATTAAAGTCATTAAAGTTCACACTTTTTTTAAGAGTTGAATTTCGTTCAGATTGACCCCGTAAAATGGGGTGACTTTGGACTGGCGTACTGACCTATTAGATTTCATTAAAAACCGATGTTATAATATTACCATGGTTGACTTCGGTCAATATAGAAATTTAAAAAAAAAATGTAATAAATTGAAACAAAAAAACCCCATAAATTTATCGCAAATACAACATAATTTATTAAATATTCTAAGAAAATATTTCTCTACTTTTCTATAAACATGTCAACTTAAAGTTTATTTTTTACTTTTCTGTTTTTACTTATTGTGTAGTCATTTTTATATAGCTAACACCATCAACGACATTTTAAATATCATAAGGATTATAATTGTTATATACGGACGACCTCCTACATTGTTGACATATTATCTGGAGTCTGGACATAGTAATGTGTTGTCCGAAATCACCCCACGTTTTTTAGTAATTAAGACGATTTAACACTACAGTGTGAGATCAAGTAACTTAACAATTTGCACATATACCAATCAACACAGACAAGTTAACGAGTATATTATAGGTTACCGAAAACCGCAATCAAATATTTCTACTTGTTGTTGGCTACAGTAGTTAATGTAGTTCTGTAATTTAAAAATACAAAAATATAATAATTCGTATTTAACTCCATAACATGTACTATGACACCGCATTATATCATCAATAAATATTATTTTCTATGGAGGTTATAATAGATATTAACTTGAAGTATCAGTTTTCAACTTTTATATTAAACGTGTATTCTAAAATTATAAGATAACTAAAAAAACATGGTGTTGTCCGAATTCATCCCACATGTCCGAAGTCAACCCCTTATACGTTAGTCATTAGTACAAGAATCCTTGGTTCAGACATTTTTAAGGCCCCCCCCCCTGCGGACAAAGTCTGCGCACAAGTCTTGTCCGTACCTATCATTCACTTATGAATTAGAACCTTTTCATTCTCTGTATCACCTTGAATAATCAACGGATCGATACGATTTCAGGATTGAATTATACAACAAAAAATATTAAATAATAATATGCAAAAAACCATTTTTCAAAAAAATCGATTTAGAACCTTTTCATTCTGAGACGACGATTTGTAGGTTTCTCAATAAAAACTCGCGTGGAACCTTATATTAAATTTTCAAGCTTTTTCTCACAAACGAAAATCGTATAATTTATATACATAAAAATTAATTTAATTTAATTTTGAACATTTTAATATATTATACACTATATTGTGTAGTATTGAACCTATTGTTGTAGTTAAATCAAAAATTGTTATTTTTACCGTTTTACCAAAACCATCGTTACACTAGTTATGTACTCATGCCAAATTTTGGCCTGTAGTTAGGTATCTATTATGTCAAATAATCTCACAACTGTGGTCTGGCACTCTGACCGTCTGGGGTGACAAAAGCAATGGCACTATCGATATCAAATAAATATAGACATATAAATATTGTGTTTTAGATAATAAAATATGATTATCCCGGACCTTATCGTTACCGAAACGATCGTCACGACTACGGAGCTGACATTCGTTATTCCGTCTTCCATCGCTCTGCACCAAAGGTTGTCACCAAAAACTTTACAGGTAAATGTAATAGTATGTCTTTTATATTTAAAAATAAAACGTATTAGTAATAATATGCCATAATTCATACGTCGCGTCATAAGCATAACTCACAGTTATTATTATATACCTATATTAACAATTTTTGTTGCCAGATTTAAACATTTTTAAAAATTTAGTTGCTACATTTCTTTCGACTTTCACATCTCTAATTTTTTTTTTTTTACCGAAAGTACCTATACTTTGAATTATATAACGGGATATTAATTTTTATAATAGGGGGATGGTCATTAATTCAACACATTTTATTTTCTAGAAAATAATTGTATAAAAAACAAGTGATAATATGTGCATCTATACTGTTTTAATAACTCAAAACAAAAAAGGATTTATTATATTGTGGGACATTTGATCGGAAAATGGGGAATTTGGTTTCCCCCCCTCCGATCGCCATAGCTTTCCTTTGTTTTACACTGTGTTTAGCCAATTTTGGAACTTTTTGTACTTTTGACCCCTCCCCCCCAAAAAAAAACCGTACTTTATAAATTTATTACACAGGACTACGGCCACTGAAATCATTAGTCAACCCTAAAATGATTTGTATATAAGTTGAATAAACATGTCTCAGTCGTTAATGAATGAAAAATGTAATAATACGATTTTATTTCACCCTTTATAGAATTGAATTATTTAAACTCATATATCTGAGAGACTGCGAAGAACAAGAACAAGATCAAGAAAACAAGAACGGTTATTGTTATACTTTACACTGCAATACCACCGAAATTATCAACAAAATTTAAGTTAGGTACTATAGTAATAACAATTAAATCGGGCAGCATAAAAGAGTAACAACAGTTGCAATTCAAAGTCTGAAAAAAATATCTCTCTGGTGACAGGTGAGAACAATTAATAATGACATTATATCTATTACTGTTAATATAGATAGATATAACTACCTCAAATATACATTACACCTAGGTACCTTAGTTATTTATTTATATTGAATAAGTTGTTGATATACGCCTAGTATAGGTAGCTATTAAAATGTAAGATATTATATATACTTGGTAGAAATATTACATTTTTGACGAACTTTTAGGAACTAAAGTCAGCCATGTCGTCATATTTTTTGAATATCTGGTAACGTTCAAGTCGCCCAACTCAATATTTAGTAGGAAAATGAAATAGTTTTGTTTTTAACATTTCATCACTTTCTTGACTTTTTTTTATTCGTTTCAAATCATTTACTCGCTGATTCACGATAGAGAGATCGTTAAAATTTGTTTTTCAACAAAATTACAAACACAAAAATTCCTAAATAAAAAAAAACAGGGCCGGAAGTCGCTATACGGACTCTGCCGTATAATATATTATAATAGTGTCTAGAGTAGGAACCTATCAGCTACCTGGTTATTGAATAGGTCACTTTAATGGGTTGAAGTTTAAATACAAATTAGTACAATGATATACGATTTGAAGTATATTAAAGTATATCTTATACTTCTAACGGTGTTCAAATATTTTATGATACATTTATATCGGGGCGGTTCCATTTTCCTCCAAAAACGATATAGGTACCGTTTTCCTCCACTGTCCATTTTTCACCACAAAAAAAAGGTTGGTTTCCAATTTCCTCCACATTATTTTAGACTGAAATTATGTCTATTTTGAATTTTCCTCCAATATTTTAGCCAGTGTTATAGTATTACGTTTCATATTATAAAGATAGAGTAAAGCTAAGATCACATTTTCGGTTGATACATTCTAGTATCGACTTTATCCATATCAGCTGTCGATTAAGCCTAATAAAGAATATTTTTTATTTTTTGATACCTATGCATAAATATTAAATTTTTTTTTCTAACTACTTTATTATTTTAGTTATTATTTATTGGAGGAAAATGGCTACGGCCTTATATTGCTAGGTATTATAGTAATTTATTTTTCAATTCATAAATTGATAATAGGTAGGTTGAACTAATTGTTCCAATAACAAATTAAATTTATTTTATATACGGGTAATAATAATATTAGAATATATTATTTCACACAATATTATATTACTTGCTGTTGTTGACGTATAAGTAAATACCGACGTAGGTAGGTACCGCTGTATGAATAGGTTCACGATACATAGGTAAATAGGTAGTTTAAAATAAATTTAAGAACTTAAGTACTTTGAATATTAATGAATACTGAGAATATTAAATAATAATATATCTACGTATATATAAGCGTTTAAAATCATTATTCATCCTATGAGTATAATAGGTATACCTACCTAATATCTTTTGAATTAGGTATTATAAAATAACTAAACTCTTTATTTTAATTTTAATTATATCTATCCAATTGTATAACATCTTTTCCTTAAATATCACTTGAAAAAAACCTTTCGTTAAATATAAATGCCTAAAATTATAATAACCACGGCAGGTATCGCGTCCATTGCAAAATAAATAACAAAAATAAACATTTAGGTATAGTAGGTACCTACGACTTCCACTTCAAAGGTCACAATACAATTTTAGGTAAACCTTATTATATAATATGCTTTAAATCGTATAACGTTAATTGTTAAGTCCCTATACAAATTATTTTGGGGATATGAAGCATAAAACTTATCAGTTATCGCGGAAATAGCCAATAGCAGGGAATCCTAAATTAGACCAATTTGTCCATAATTGCTAGGATAATAAACGAATAAATATATGAAGAGGATGCCAGCGCAATATTTGTTTTCCCCCTATCTACAGTTCCACGTGCAACATATATAAAACCAAGGGGTAAATCCACAGACTTTATACTACACTATACCTATACGTATAGGTACCAAGTTTCGGAAAACGCATTCTCGTTAAATCGTTTTTTCTTAAGATTTTTGAGGAATCATTGAATAAAATCACCTAATATGTAACACATAAAGGCTATTTTTATTTGACTTGAAAAAAAAAATCGTAAATTTAAATGGTTATTAAATTGTTTTGAAGACGATACTTAGACAAGAATTGATGTGTCGTAAATACCCTCATATATATTATTATTTTCTATAATTTTTTGTCGGACCGATTTTGCTACTCTATAATGTCCGTATGCATATAGTCAAATTGTGACTTGTGTGTCACATAAATTGACTATGCGTACGGTAATAATTATTAATCTTAAGATTACTGAAAATTATATGAAAATGATTTCACTTGAACCAATTCGTTTTGTTAGGGATCCCAGATTTATTTTTTAAAAATACGGAACATTTGAAATTTGAAATTTTTAGTTTTTCTTCTATAAATGTCAATAAAATTGTATTTGTTAGGTAAAAAAAGATTGAAAATACCCATACCTTATACAATATTAGTTTAAAGATATTACAAATGCAAAGGCCAGATTTTATTTTTAAGCATTTAAAGTTCAAGTTTGACAAAATGTATCAAATTAAAAATTCGCAAATTATTTTGTAGTTAAAATGTATAAAATGTTCAATTTGTATAGCTAAAAGTTTATAATTTAAAATAAGATTCCGCGTATTTTAGTATTAAGTAGTTCATACTGTAACCAAAAAAATCAAAAACCAGTTTTTTTTTATAGACATATTTTAAGTTCAAATAATGAAGGTTAACAATTTTTTTATGTAATTTAAAAATATTATTCCTGGGTACTTAAGACTCTTAAAATATAATATTGTTTACACATAAATGACATTTTCAAATGCAATTTTTTTTTTCGGAAAAGATTAATTTAACCATTATAACCTACTGTATTACTATACCTATCTAATTAATGCCTTACAGTAAAATAAATTACTTTAATCACAATAATATTATAAAATATACTTAGTAATATTCAATAGGTATTATAAGTTGATACCTAGACCGTCTTCACTCAGAATCGTTTTTTCGTAAACAATGATTTTACATCATATTGAATTCAAATTGAACACACGTTGATTAACAACATTACATTGATTTCTCTAGACACAGCATTGATTTACCCACTTGCCTGGTTTTTTTTTGTTTTCCCGTTTATTTTAAAAAGGTCTGAGAATTGTTCAGTTTTTATCTCTTAAATACTTAGAACAATCTAGATTCAATTTTCTTTCAGAATAAGACGTCATCCTCAAAGTTTAAATTCGTATAAAGAGTAAAATCTGAAAAACACATAGGTAGTAACAATGCATTCATCACTCCACTCAGAAAATTTTCAACTTCTATCTCCATCATCACCCCTCCGCCGCAATAACTACGCCAGTGGTACGTATTAATATATTATTATGCTATACATTATATTATCATAGTAGCATGTAGGTATTGTATATGTACATTGTACATTATTATTTATCAAATGTTATTATTACTGGCTAGTAGGTACTTAAGTACTTTGAAATAGAAAGATATTATTACAATAGAAATATCATTAAATTGTAAAGTAGGTATAGGTACTTATACAATGACTTACACATACTTTGTGGTGGCCATCTTGTAAAAATATAGAACTCCAGTGTTCAGCTATGGCCTATGAAATATTTATAGGCCAAACAGATAAGTACTGAATAATAAGTTGATTGTTGATACTATCTATTAATTTATTCTGTAATATCTAGCATTAATTACTAATCTATTTTATATTTGACATAGGTGGGTAGTATAAAATATGACAGAATATGTTTCCCTAATGCGGTCTGAAACAATATCTGAATAAAATTGCCGTCAATTACTCTAACCATCTTCACATGATTTACATCGATTTTTAACTTTTTAAATTGAAATTGAATGTTTTTTTCATGCATAGAAGCTTCGAATAATAAACGCATATATTTTTAACTTTTTAATTTTTAGACGAATATAAGAGAATGGCAAAATTAGTACAAAAAAAAACAATGATTTCACGTAGTGAAGAAGTTATCACGAGAAAAAATGAATCAAAAAATAAAGAACCACTCGAATGCATTTCAGCAGAAGTAGTTAAGATGGATTGTCCATCAAGCCAGAGCAAAAAGGTTCTTTCGAAGAAACCCCAGTCTGAAAAACACGAAGACATTACTGAGGTACTAGGAAAAATTCGCAAATCAAATCGCAAACGAAAGGTCAATCAATCCGATTGTTATATATATTATTAAAATTTTATTTACCTAATCGTATGGTTTATCAGACAAACTATACATTTATTTTTTGTAGTTACCAACCTTCATTCTTCATATTTATTATTTACCTACCTACAATTTTAATTGATCTCCGTATTTAATATACATATTATATTATAATACCTATTTATAATAATTAATATTCAATTTTTTATAATTTATTATTTTTATTTATATTTTCCAAAGTGAATGTATTTGTTTTCCTTTTATTCAATCTATATTTCATGGCATTATTATTAATCGTCTGGAAAATGCACCTAAATATACAATTGTTTGCATAACATTCATAACAGGATTGTTTTCTTTTTACACTTTTTTATTTACATATTTTGTCCATACTCGTCATCCTTTTTTCTTTGGATAACCAGTAATTATTTAGTATTTTTGATTACTGCATAGCTTCACCTATATAATATATTACAAAACCATCCTAAGTTTGACACAGATAAACACTTTTTTATAATTTAATATTAGTTTAATATACAACAAAATATCATTACTCATATACAACATTTAAAGCATATTTACAAACACTAGATACAATATTAATTCAATACATAATAAAATACATTAAAATTCAGTACAATGTAGCACAATCTTTAACCAACAAAGGCTTTCGAGAGTATGTAAAATAATATTGAACACTTAATATCCGTGATATATTGATACTGAATATTCAATATTTATTAATGTTGTAGATGTAAGCTAATTTGTATTATTTTATTTACATCATAGAATTTAAAAGGTAGGTAGGTACTGTTATATTGTTTGTCTATACATATTATATGAAAAAAAAATGCATAGATTCTGTTTAAGTATAAATTATATTGTCAACATTTATATTAATAGGTACATTTCTATTAATTTTCTTTTATGTTATATTGTATGTAATTTATAACCATAACATGAGATTTTTAAGTTGCTTCTAAACTTGGTACAATAGTTTTTCATTCTAGTTTAAAACACAAATTGTTTACTAATAATAATGAAATGTGTCATTACTGACCAGTATTTTAATTGCTTGATAATAATTAAGGTATCATTTAATATTCACAGAACAGGAATGTAAAATTTTAAAGAATAAATAACACAAATAAATAATAGTAGTAATTCAGTCACCTCAAAAAAAAAAAATAATAATTAAATTAACCGTCTTACAGCATAGAAATATTTTATAATTCACTGCAATAGAAATAATAACGATTTTTCAACAAATAAAATATAATTTATAAATAATAATAATCACTATAAATCACCAACATAGCCAGAATAATAAAGTATTCCGAGTAATTACTACATTTTATTTCTCCTGAACTTTAACATTTAATTTACCGACTTGAATTTTAAATCATTAGTCTATCAAAATTCAAAATAATAATTAAACACATAATTGCATCAGTGTTGTAAGCATATACATAGAACAAAAATATAATTAATATATATTTATTTTAACAAGTACTGTACAGTCTTCCAAGGTTTTTTTAATAATTATTATTTTGTGTAAAAAAATTAATGAAAAATAATATATATTGTTGTGTTTTTACACATTTTGTGGCTGCCTATTTGGTCTTCGCAAATATATTATATAGGAAAGTAATGCAAATAGTACGGCTATCAAATATAAATCCCAATTGAAACCCATTGGCTCAGCAACATCATTTGAAAGAAAATTAATAAAATTTAGAAATTCCTGCAACATAAAATACATTAAAAATTACTAATTGATAACAACAATATAACTATATTAACATAATATTAGTTATGTTAAATTCTTACAGTGTAATAATCGTTTACCATGTGAAATAGATTAAGTTTAGTTAAGGCTAAAAATACAGGCACTTTTGCATCTAGACTAGTTTCTGCAGCCATATCGTAACATCGTTTTGCCAAATGGATGTCCTACAAGAAAATTAAGTAATTAACAATAAAACGTTTACATTTCACAATAAATAACATGGTTTTACTTGTTCCATTCCTAAGCCCATTTCGTGCATATAACCCAAATTGAACATTGCCTGGGCATTGTGGTGTTGCTCAGATGCCTGTCGATAATGATTAGCAGCTAACTCAAAGTCTATTTTAGTCCCGAGACCATAATAATGATAATCTCCCAGTTTCAACTGTGCCGCTGCATACCCTTGAGCAGCTGATCTACTCCAATACATCATTGCACGGACATAGCGTTCTTTTTCAGTTTCCCAAATGTTAACATCTCCTAAATGTCAAATAGTAGTATAGATCTAATACAATTATCTTTTTATTTGTAATATAATATATTTAATGTAGGTACATTGTACATATATATACGTAATGAAAATATGATACGTAATAAATTAAGTTTACCTCTATCTAATATGAATCCTGTATTGCTTTGTGCTACCTCATACCCCATTTCAGCCAAGAAAGAATATAAAACAAACGACTCTTCAAATTGATTTTCCTTATATGAATTGTAAGCGTGCATTAAATATCCACCCCATTTACCACGTTCAGCGACGTTTTTGAATAACTTAAAAAATAAAAATAAATTTTTAATGGTTTTCTATGGTTAAATTAAATAATTTAAATTACTAAACAATAGTAAGTATACCTCTAAAGCAGTTGTACAGGAACGCAGCACGCCAATACCAGATGCATGCATTTGTGCCATATTGAAGTAAGCCAACAAATTACCAGACTTAGATGCTAAGCCAAAATTTTTAACTGCTAATTTATAATCTCGTTTTACGCCTAATCCCTCTGTAATTAAATAAAAATTTCAAGTCTTTAAACAATAATTATATTGTGTAGTAAACTTACTGTAATAGATGATTCCCACATATAAATGTCCTTCAACCCAACCTTGTTCAGCAGCCAGGGTGAACCAACCTAAGGCTTCTGAGTAATCCTGAGCTACATTGAGACCATGCAAATACATATAACCAAGACCACTCTGACCAACTGGATTTTTCAATTTTGCAGCTTTATAAAAATATTCATGAGCTTTTTCATAATCTGGTTTAACATCATCTCGCTCTTCCAAAAATATCTATATACAAATACTCTTATTAGTATATTTATTACAAACTAAAATATTGTAAACAATATTTTTACCTTCCCAAGAAAACCATATGCAAGACCATTACCATTCTCGGCTGCTCTTTGAAAATAATAATATGCAGTTTGTATATCGATTGGTACACCTCTACCACCTTGTAAATATAACTGGCCTAATCCAACCTGTTAAAATCAAAATATTAATGTTTTATTGCATATCTAGGTATCTATATAATATTATTATTATTTAGTTATAATATCATACTTGTGCTTGAGCATCTCCTTTATTAGCCAACATTTTATAATAGTCTAACAAATCAGAATCTACAATTCCACTATTATAATTGGGATTGTCCATTTCCTCCATTAATTTTATACGTTGCACGAGCGGTCCACCAGATAAAGATAACTCGTTTGCCACTAAAAGTTAAAATTAAAACTTATTATTTAGAAATTTAGAATACAATAAAAAGAAATAAGCATGCAGTGAGTTCTCAATTACCGTTGTTTGCAACTGCTCGATAGTATTCCAATGACTTTTCACAACTGTATGCCACAGTAGCTCCAGCGAAATATCGATATCCCAATGCTAATTGGGCCAATACATTACCGCCTACTGCAGCCATAACATAATGTACAAGCGCTTTTGGCTGACTCACAGGAAGGTGTAATCCAACCGCATACAAGAAACCCATACCCTAAAATTAATAAGAATAGTATTACTAGGTACATTCTAGTCAAAAGTTCAAACTGATAATTACCAAATGAGCATCTGGATTTCCTTTTTTTGATAATTCATTGAATATTTCATATGCTTTGGGTATATCTTGAGTGTATTTCAAGCCAAATAAGAGAGCGAAAGCAAATTTTGCTTTTGCTTCTTCGTGGTCTAAAGTTTGAGCTCTGTAGAAATATTCATAAGCATCTAAATGATCACCAAGGGTTGATTTCAATTTTTTCAAACCAGCCTGATATAATTGTTCCGCTAAACATATAGTATGTTGATAATTAAGATTACAAATCAAATAAATAAAATAAATATTAAATAACCTACCTTCTTCTTCTCTAGACGAACTCGGAAGACCTCTAACTGGTTCTTTCCAATCCGTAACATCAATGTCGTCATCATTATCATCATCATTTTTCATATGTTGTACACTAATGTCATCATTTGACATATCTGCCCAGTAGTTAAACAAACCAACAGTTGGAAATTTAACTAGCTGTAAATTATCAGTGGCGTCTAAATCTTCTGTTTTTAATTGTTCTTGAGACTGATCAGAAGATTTTTCCTAAAATGATTTACACATTTAAAATGACGAATGCATAATAACAGAATTTAATTGCATCATTACCTTTGATAAATCAGGAGCATCAACAATTTTCATGGCAGCATTATTGATGAGCTGCAACATACGGTTGGTAGCATCATCGTGTTCATCTACATCGTTGGTCCTTAGATCATAACTGTCATCCTCATCGTCTTTAGAATTGCTCTTCTCTCCGCCAACAACAGAGGCAATCACCAATACGAGAACGAACCATTGTAACAATCGTTCCTTCATTGATGGATCTAGCAACAATACACTAACAAGCACATCAATAGTGATTTACTGAATATGTACATGGGTACGCCTATTAATTTCAGATGCTTACCATTTATGTCAAATAAATGCACAAACGACCAAATCTCAGACTGTTGCGCCGACACTACAGGGTGTGAAAGAAGCAGACCAGTCTAAATAGTAAATAATAATAATACGTGAATGTCGAGAACTGGGTATGATAAAAAAATTGAATTCAAATTCATTACATCACCAATTACCAAATGATAAATGCATAAAATTATTCATAAATCATAATATTATCCGTATCATTGATAACAAACTATTGTCTGTTATCATTTTAGTACGTTGGCGATCCCCTAGATGGGGAAAGTGATTATGGAGATATATTGGTACAAAGAGTGAGTTGATGACGTCCAGGATTTCCACCCAGACTAAATCATTTGGTACTCGACAAAGCACAAATAGTGTCCTGAATGACGACCAGACTTCCCGTAGCAACGAAATCGCAAAGGTACTTCGTATGCGACACAATTAATTCGAAAAAAACGAAACCCATTGTTCCATTTCAATGCCTGTTGACTATAATTATAGCGTATAGCCATTTGCCCTACGTGGACGGGCGCTATAGGATTTGATAACGAAGGTGTTATTTCCGAATAATTGAAAATTGTCACCATATCAACAGCTGCCGCAGTGTGACCGCGAACGCAATTTCCCTATAAAACAGTGAGGTACGATTTGAAAATTTTTAAAAGAAATCGCCGGAACAACCGTTATTTAAAAACTCTGGAAATCACTTAACCCTTTTCACCTGCATACCACCATAGTCCATAGATTAAACATAGATACATATTTCACGTATGTTTAATCTATGCTACTACCAGGACTACCTAGGCACAATAGCCACATAGGTAACCAACGCATTTTAGAGGGAGTTCAAAATTTTAACACTACACCGGTTTAAATAGGTATGTACCAATTTTTGACTACAGATGGGGTCTCTGCCCTTTTGAATTTGGATAGAACTCAATATATTCGTATAATATGTTTTGAATTCTAAAATAATGGTATAATATAATAGGTACAGGGGATCAATCCCCCCCACCATAGGCTGTATATAATATGCACAATTATAGAAACTTAAGCCTTAAGGCCTCTAGCTTTAAAAGCGGGACTACTGGAAAAATCATACCCCCCCATGACAAAAACCTAAATACGCCACTGATATAAAATGTAACCAATAGCAACCTTTTAGATAAACAAATAAATATTCTTTTTTTCGAGAGTTTAAAAATAATTCATGTGTGAACTACATTTAAATATCAATATAGGGCTTGGAAAAATTAACACTCTCCAAAGCCAAAGGAATCTACACTGATATAACTTTTATATTGTGTACGGTTCAATAAGTTTTTGAGTATATTATAACTTCGGTCTTCGGATAAACCAACAACCATTTTTAGCAGTGAGACTTCGTCATTGAAAAAATGAAAAAATATAGGGCTTTAAAATTAGCTAAAAATTATATATATTGCTGAATATAGTATATGATTTTAGTGTACCTACATTATAGTTCACTGGCAAATAGGCGTCGGTAATGTACCTAGCTTTGTAAAATAATTCAACAGAGATGGACAATTCACCTGTGTCAGATTCGATTTAGCATTCGATTAAGTTTGAAAATTCTAAATTTGAAAATTCAACAATTTGAAATTTTAATAAAATCGGTCAACTAGTTTAGGAGTATATAATAGCTATACACATACACTTGAATCTCACATTGATTGTTTTAAGATATAATTTCTTTATTCGAGGCCATAGAGGGACGATTTGGTTCATGCAACAAGTTGAAATTAAAAATACTCGTTCTGCAAAAATCGATTTTTATTTTTCATACATGGTACTTCTCAGTTCTCAGGGCAATTTTCTGCTAAGGAGTATATATAGTTTGCAGTTTTTCCAATGGGAGGATTCTTCACAGCATGATTAATCCTTTTTCTAATTTTTTTTTATCTTTGTCAACACATTCGCTTATTGTTTTCCCTTTATGTTTACAGATTGTGCAATAGAAAAATTACATATTAAAAAGTAATGTATGCTGGCATTGAAAAAATAAGAAAACTTAAGAGCTTATAACGATAGAAAATAGTAGAAGTATATTAATTTATATCAAAAACATAGTTTTATACAATTGTTGAATGACTTCAAATTATGGAGGTAAATGAATATTTCTTAAAACATTAAATACTTTTAACACCTAATACTTTTCAAGATAATGAGTGTTTGCTGTTAATATAGTATCTTATTACCTTAATACCTACTTAGTGGCTACTGGCTAGTGCCTATATGGCTATAGCCTTATAGCCTATAGGGTTAAAAATTAAAATATTCAACCTGTTGGGCTGTTTACACTTATATAGACTTAATACAGGTAGTAGAAAGGTATAAGAGTTTACACCCGTTATCAACATATGCTGTTGAATAATTTAGTATGATCGCGGTGCAAATATCGATTCAATAATATTGTTATACCTACGCGTATCTTTTAAAGTTGTATCTATATTTGAGTGCATGCGTTCTTACGTCGACGATTGTTGCGAGTTTCCAATTCACTGCACCGTTGTGCATTAATGGCTTAATGTGATACTTATATAATAGTTTATAAGTACTTATAAGTCCTCAAATTAATTGGGAACAAGTTTTCGGCAAAAAACCCATTCAACGTATACTTTGTCCGAAGTCAATGACAACAACAATAATAACAACAAATCATGAAAAACCAAACAATTAAAATAGATTTCACTGCCATGCTTTACATCGGGATTATGTACACAGGTCTGGTGATTTCCGGATGGTTACTTCTGCGTCTAACGATCGCTTGCTTCGAATTGCCATCCATATTGAACGCTGCTGATACTGCAGCAGAACTCAAGGAACGGACGTTGACTACAGGTAATTATGTGCGATTGGTGTGACGTGCGAATATACAATATACATAATATTATAATAAATACATTATATATTATATCGGGGATGCAGTGGCCGAGCGGACTAAGGCGTCGGCTGCGACCCGAGTTCGATTCCTTGGCCACGGGTAGCATTTTTCTTCCGACAAGTCCGGAGAACAAGTGCTGCCATTCCCCACCCGGGCATGGCAGCTACCTACGGGTGCCCAATCAAAAATTCTGCCAAACACAACACACACGTGTAAAAACCCTACCATTACAAACCCTCTACTACCTACAATCATAAAACCCCCACAATCAGCTAATGGCCATAGTCGCCGGGCTTTAAAGATCAATAAAAATTATAAATAAAAATATTATATCAATAAACTATAGGCAAAACAATACTATTTAGGTAATATTTCCTACTGGCTACTATCCTATAGGGCAGTGTTTCCCAAACTTTTTGCAATGGCGACCCATAAATTTAATATTTATTGGGTACGTGACCCCCTACTAAAAAAAAATCAAGTATGCCTTAAATAAATAATATTTTTATTATTATTAATTTTATCTTTGAATTTTTATAAAATACAATACTTGATAACAAATACATAATAAATAAATAAAATAAATTATAAAAAAATAAGCGTAATTGTAACCACGAGTCGCGACCCATCAAAAAAATTTCACGACCCATGGTTTGGGAAACTCTGCTATAGGGCGATTATAAACTTGGCCAGGATATCGGTTAGATAAAAAGGTAATGAAAAGGTCTAATATAAACTCTGCCAGTTTTATTTTCTTACCTGCCCATCCTATATACCAGGCCGGTAGTATAACCTTTTTTAGTTGGCTCCTTGGCCAGCCTTTTACAAGTTAATTAAAATACTGGGGCTGCCAAAAGAAAAAAAAATATTTCGAGGAAGAATTATTATTGTTATTATTATTAGTCAACGATATGAACGGCTGCCACGTCTGTCTCCTATGGCCTTATTATTGTTTTTTTTCGACCACACACATTAACACTTTAAAAATATTAAATATACTAACTAACTTCTAAGAGTGGCTAAAAGAAAGGCCACAGCCGACTGGTTGGACCAACCTGATAATATAAGGTATAGGTATAATATATACTATATAGCCTATATAGGCATGGTAATAGAATATAGGTACATACTTAGTCATAATATCTGTAATAGCCAATACAGGTCTATTATCAGTAGCGGATGATTTGCAGATTCGGCTTGTAGATGGGGGCAATATACTTTTGGTCTAAAAATTCTACTTTTAACTATTTACCCACTTAGGTCCATACAGAGGGAAAAACAAGTATCCAATAGTAAAATTTGTAGGCCGTAATTATAATTTATAAACACTCTGAAGTTTGAACTTCTATGCAGATTTCTGAAAGAAATTATTATTTATAGGTACCTACACTCAGAGAAATATTTCATATATTTAAGTAAAAATGTAGGTATATTAAATAAAGAAAATTGGGCATGATTTCGAGCCTATGATATTTATTCATTAAAATAAGTACCAACTTTTCATTAAACCTATGTTTTACAATTTCATTTAATTAAATCAAAATTGCATTAATTGTATTTCTATTTTACTAGAATTATAGAAATTATTGAATAGAATTAATGATAAGGTGTTATTGAATTTAAAAAAATGATCCCTTAATTAGAAGATAAATTGTTTTAAAATAAATATATAAAATATTATATAGATTATAAGATATAAGATTATATAAAATAATCTACCTGTGGTAGATCGCGGACCCCGTGCTGTTTGTACGTAAGTGTATGATTTAACTCAAAAAGTACCAAAGTTATACCAAGTTTGACGTTTTTACTTAATTCCACATACCTATAAATCCTAACCTAACCTAACCGTATACTAAAATCCTAATATACCATCAGTATCTTGAGGTTTATTTGAGGTGTCTTCAAATTTATTGACAACCAATTTTTTAGGACTCCATAGTTTATGACGTCTCAATTTTGTAATGGTGTTATGGTACTTCTGGTAGAGAACACCTTTTGGTCTACTTGAGGGTACTTTCATGAAATAAGTTTCCTGGTCAACATAAAACATGCTGCATCGTCCAAGAACTAACTTTTATTTCTGATTTAAACAATGTAACAATGCTATTTGAAACCTCTTCAAGAAATCGGGGACTTGCATGGATTTTATTATGAATTAAATACTCAATTACAATTTCAGCAACATTTTTGCGACAAGACTCATTTAGCTTATTGTTCTTGGTATAAAATGACAATACAATGCTTCCTTTTCCAGATGTTTTTAAGATTTTTTCAATATCTAACTATATATAAACATGATTTTAGAAATTGGTACTCAAAGTTTACTTTTAATATCATTTAAATAATATTTTGTATTTTGTTGAGCATGTGGTAATTGATTTATTAATTAGGTATTTGTATGTAAATGTTAAACTAAAAATTATAAATTTGTAATTGAATCATAATATAGATAGGTACCTATTTATTTGTTGTGGTTGTGGGGAGGAGGAATGTCTATATTGTATTGCACCACTAAATATAATATATTTAAACCTGCACCTCTGTTGGTAATTTAATGATATATAATAATATTATGAATGAAACATGAATTAGATACCTTTGTTTTTGCACATGCTGAGCTCGATGCTGAGCTGTTAGAACTTTCTGCAGAATCTGATGAATAATTTTCTGTAGTAGTTACAACTTCTCCCTATTAAGTTAACGATCAACATTTAAAAAAAAATTTTGTAGATTACTTCTTTCGCATAATTGGTATTAGGCAACATACCCTTGCGTTTATAGTGGATTGCCACATTTTTAAATGGTTTTCAAAAATGATTCGCTGACCAAACATATTATTCGGACAAATTGTATTTAAATGTTGACTGTTTGTGTATCTTAAACTTTCTACTGAAATCCCATATTCTATGAAAATATTTTAATTTTTTAAGTTTTAGTAATTAATAACCACTCTGTTATCTCGGGATGAATCAGCCCTTGCCACTATTATACTATATGTAAGTATATTATAACTATAGTTTATGATGTCTGGGGGGAGAGCATGGCCTCTATGGTATCATTGGCATTTAGATTAACCTACTTATAAAAGGACACAAAGTGATTATTTAAACATGCTCACTCCTATTTTCTCCTTTAATAGGTAGTAAGTGCATTTATTAAAATTCTGATTTTTAGAATTTTAAAGTATAACTAGGTACTTAAAGACCATTTCAAATTCCTGATATTTTATGTACTACTTAAGGTCACAGTGGCGTAATTAGGAATTTGGTATGGGGGGGGAGGATATACGTTTTTAGCAAACATAAATGGTCATTATCAATACTTTGATCAAAATGTTAGCAGTAAAAAATTAGGTCTATCCACCTAATCCCCCCTTATTGCGCCCCTGCTTAAGGATTGTCCTGTAGCGACGCAAACTTCTATTTTTTTAACGAGAACCCTCTTTTTTATTGCAAATTATATAGCAGACGTTTGTTAGTTGGATTATATTCAAAACATTTTTACAAATTATTTATATTTGTAGATCAATAGTAATTACAAACATTTGCTTACCATTCCATTACCATAGACATATATTATTATCCTTATTTCTTAGTAGGCACACAAAGTTATATAACTTAAAAATTACTCGTTCGATATTTGATTTGGATACCTACATCAAAATTCTCAAAAAAAAAATTATCTGCTGAATAAATAAAAATTAATGGGGGGGGGGTGGTGGTTCCAATTAGAAAACAGAAGTTTGTATTGTCTTAGGATCATCCTTATAAGTCTATTAGGTATATTAGTATCATTGTCATTTGACGCTACTACCCATATGGCCATATATTATATATGAACTAAAGTAACGGGTGCTAAAATAAGAAATAAATAGTTAAAGAAAAATTGTTTATTTTGTAAAAATTTGATGTTAAATATCAAAGGGCTCATTTTCAAATATAATATTCTAGTTATACATTTGAACAGGGGCCAAATTGTTTTCCAAAGTAAGTAATTACCTATTGGCTATTTGCGCTCATAAACAATAAGTAGACATGCAGCTACATCAGTGCCGTAGTCAGAACATTTTTTTTGAGTGGGGGGGGGAATTAATTTTTTCTCTAGCCTTTGAAAGTTTGAAATGCCAGAATATCTAATTATGACACTTTTGTTCATAAAGTGTATCTACTCTATATATTTATGTTAACAACCGTACGGTACCTACATATTTAATATAACAATGTATTAATATTATTGTAAACCATAGGTAAATTAATTATTAATATGCTTATATTAATATACTATCATTAGGTATATCAAAATGTGTTGTACACAAAGCTGTTGTAAGCTGGTCGATGTTGTGCATTAGACCAATAAGTGGAAAAAAATATACTTCCAGAAGTCCAATTTTAATTTCGAAAACATATAAGAATTTCTCCGTCTTTTGTCTGTGTTTTGTAGGAAGCGAATTTTCTTTTTAGTAATACTAAAGTAAGAGTGAATTTCAAAAAACAAAAGAAAATTAATTTGGTACTATACAAATTAAATAACACTACAAATCAAAAATCCATTTCCTACATAACCTAAAAAAGAGATTAAAGATTTCAAATATGTTTTCAAAATTAAAATAGGGCTTTTGGTATTGGGTGAGTTTTTCTTCCTCTTTTTGGGAGTTTCGTGGCACATTTTGAAGTTGAACATTTTTTTATTACAAAATATGGTGACACGTTACTGAGGTTTAAGAATCTGAGCCGTCGTTTATCTTTAATTACATAAAGCGTTCGGAGAACTCACACACACTAATGATATATTATGTACAATATTTCCTAAATCCGACCCCTTCAATTTTTATCAAACATATAATATAGGTAAAAAAATGTCGGGGGGGCACGCCCTCTCCCCCTTCTCCTCATGCCACCCCCTGGCTACGGCACTAAGCTACATATTACTGCATATAACTTATCGTTATAAATATATACCTAATTCAATTATTAAACGGCTAATTCAAACATCTTATTATTTCCTCTTAATATAATATAGTTTTATTGTTTATTAATTCATTTATACTAGGTATACGTATATCGTATAATATACTACCTATATTATAGACTCGTAAAATCATTAATATTTAATAACGCAATTATTTTAGTGTTAAAGATTTTTATAGTTTAGTTTAGGTATTATGCCTACTGGTATTTCTTAAATTATTATCGATAAAATAATTATGGATATACATATAATAATTAATAATACCTATATAAGACTAAGACATATATAGGTATGTAATAGCCAGCTGCGGTGTAAGGTACAATATTTAACTATGTGATGCTTAGGGCTTGGCACTTTGTACTTGAGCTTAATGCAAATATAATGTTTAAATCCTTTCTTAAACATAGGTATTTCTACTTACCAACATATACAAATAAGAAAAATATAAATTATGTTTAATAGGCCTATTTTAATTTTTTGATTTACATGACCTAGCCATGACCACCATTTTGAGCCAAGGGGAAAACGAGGACTCGAGTTCTGTCCAATATTTCGATACTTCGACACAAGATACCTGCAACGATACAAACATATTCCAACAACCGGTAATGCATTTATTATAAATTATTGGATTCTGTTTAATATTAATTGGTCGTATATATAATATGTGTAATATGTATATTATCATTTGTGATTTGTAATGTCTGAAATAGAAATAATTATAATAATTATGTGTTGTACATACTAGGTACCTATAACCTATTTATTATTATCGAGATAAATTCTACAATTCTACAGATCCGTCACTTGTGGATAAACATATCTGATAGAGCTGATGGTGCCTGGTTTACCTAGTGCTGCTAGTATACGATTAATCCCACCAAAACATATATGTGAAATGAGAGCCAAGTTCAATACTATAATATATCCCTTGATTGTTGACTTCAACGACAAAATAAGTGAGATCTAAATGGGTGCCAAGTTAGGATAATATATTGAAGCATAAGGTCTAACTTGGCTAGTTTTCAATTTTTAATATAAGAATTATTATTAAGTACCTACTAAAACAGTAATGGAAGAGTGAAGATGATTTTCCGAAGAATAAAATAAGAACTCAAAGCTTTAGAACTTGCGAATTCTATAATGTAATTCGTAGCCAAGTCAAACCTTAGGCTTCAATATATTATCCTAACTTGGCACCCATTTAGATCTCACTTCTTTTTTTGTTGAAGTCAACAACCAAGGCGTATATTATACTATTATAGTATTGAACTTGGCTCTCATTTTACATGTATGTTTTTGGTGGGATATCATTACTTTTTGTATGTAAATTATTATAACCTAACCCAGGGCCGTTCCTAGGGCAGGGTGAGCGGGGCTCTCACCCTGGGCCCCGTGCCATCACCAGTTGGACAGGCCCCGCTTTTGTAGATACAATAAAAAAGTCAAGTTAATGAGAAAAAAAAATTATTATTTATATATTTTTATACCTTCAATTGCTGTAATTTTTACTAGCTAACGGCTATATACCTACCTACTTATATTAATTTACATCAGTCGTCAAATAAATGTATTGAATTTTAAACGAGTTAATATGATTAAAATTCAATTTTCAAAGTTAAAAATGATAAAAATCTTCAGTGCTCTGTGCGAAAAAAAAAACACCAACTTAGCTATAATATTGCTTAGATTTTGAGCGGAGCGAAAAAATGTATTGATTTTACAATGATGTGTGTTTTTTTTATATTTGTGTGGCGCATTTTGGGTAGTAAAAGTGCTCCGATTTTCTAGATCAGCATCTTTACTGATAAAAATCTCTAGAGAGAGAGGCTGACATGGCGACATCCTCGCCTGGTCATGGCAGATACCTACGTGTGTGTTTGTTTTGGCAGAATTTGTAAGTGGGCACCCGTAGGTATCTGCAATGCTCTGGTGGGGGATGACGTCCTCTCTCGCTGGACACCGTGACTTCCAAAAGAAAAATGCCGCCCGTGGCCGAGTTCAAACCGGCGACAGTGGGCATCGCAACCGACGCCTTAGTCCGCTCGGCTACTCCGTCCACCATTAAACATTTATTTGGCACTTATTTTATCATTTCCAGTGGTTATAAATGAAAATTGCATTTAACACATATATTATGCATAAATCCAATTTTTAACTTACTCTAACTTGGTCATTTTTGAAAATAGAAAAATACTTTTTACACAATAAATGTTTAAAAAAAATATTCTACCCGAATCTGCATCAAAAAACTGGGGTTGGAATTTAAAAAAAAGTAAGTCGTATTGCGATGCGCGTATACCGAGTGAGCTAAAAATTTGAAACTGGTCTGAAAATATGTATTTAAGTGTTCCCTATCACCTCCCGAAAACCCCATTTCAATACAAAGTCACCCATCTGAGATATTCAGTGGTACCTAATATCATGATCACACTGTATATTATAGGCAAGCAGACCATTGCAATAGAGCATATTAAAATTCTATGTCTTAGGTTTTTGGGGGGCTACGGCTAAGTTTGGGGGCCTTATCACCCAAAGCCCCCTCCCCATTTTGCGCCTATAATTATACGACACGTTGATACCCAAATGCTGGCATTTTCATTCCGATATCCATCTCCATCTTTATCGTCCATTTTTCTCGTAATAATTGAGATATATATTATAGCTAGTCTAGGCAGGGTCGCTCTGGTGGTGGGCGAGTTCGAAAAATATAATTGATAAATTGTATGGCCCAGTGTTGGGTAAATTACTTTTAAAAAGTAATGAAATTACTTTACTCGTTACTTCAAATATTTTTATTTAAATTACATTTGCGTTACCTTAAATTATTTTTATCACGTTACATTACTTTTTTATTAATAAAGTATTGCGTTACAAATAACGTTACTTTTTTTATAATTTTTTTTTTAACCTTATTCAATTCATATTATTCAATTATTATGTATATATTTTACAATCATAGACCTAGTGATAATATACCTATTTTAGTATTATGTACGAATTTACAATCATCTCACCTGTATGGCTATTGGCTATATACTATATTATAGTCATAACCAGGCCCGCATTTAGGGGGGGCAGGGTGGGCCATTGCCCCTCCTGGTGGAACTTGTGGGGCGGTAATTTTTTCATGAACTTTTTTTTATTATTAAGCCAACAAAGTTATAACTTTAAAATTATGTAAAATGTTTTTTTCCTTATGTATTGTGATTAGGTGGAGATTTCTCCAAAGCTTATTTTAGAATGATATTCTCTCAAATCTATTTTTATACTAATAATAATAATTCCTTGGATAACTTAGGTATAATGGCATGATAGCAGCCCGCAGCAAGTTTTGTTGTAAATAAGTAAAACACAACATAATTATAATAATGTCTATTTTACTTTTACGTTATACCTACGTCCTGATTATTAATAAAATTAAGATCAGAAAAATAGCAATTAAAATAAATAATACATTTTTATAATATGAGTATTAACCTTAACGGTTCGGATACCAAAGATACTAGGTTCTTTCAATTAATATGTACAATAATTTTTATTTACAATAAGATAAAAAAAATAAACGTTTATAAAGAAATCATTGTAATATTGTATTCATTTTTATTTTACTTAAGTATACAGTATACATTTTTTATAAAAACTATAATATGTTTATTTAACATGGGTTTTCCTAGTGATTTAAAAGATAACTAATAGATAAAAGTATGAAATATTGGAAGGAATGGAGTTTAGATGGAAATCAATTTTCGTGAATTTTTTCCACGCCTAATGATGGTACTATAAAAAAAAGTTGGTCAAATTTTCTGTTGAAGTTATAAGATTAAAAAAACTTCAAAACCTTAAAATCTTACATCATCAAAATACCAAAAATAATATTTTGATTTTTTTTTTTTAAATGTGAGTTTTTTATCCATATAATTTTGGTGAAATCAGAAATTACCTATTGTACTTACTGTATATTATATATTTATATTATTAATAAAGAAATTTAATAAAACAAAACTCCCGATGGATGGGAATTCGCAAACTCGTGTATAACGTTCAACGTTGAAACTATAAGTCCGATCGACAAATTCTGTTTGAATCACTGATTGTTCTTAAATCATTGAACAAAAAATGTTTCCAAAAAAAAAATTTCAAAATCTAACCACATTTAAGGGTCATAAATAATGAACCAAAATAATGGGTTCCTTACATTTTAAGAAATAACTTTTTGGGGGGCGGAAAAATATGTTGCCCGGGGGCGCAAAATGTTCAAATACGGCCCTGGTCATAACTCATAAGTCATAAATAATAATTAGTTTTTATTAAATTTTATTTTTGACCAAACTCTTTTTTTTCTGCTAATAAAGTGATAACATTTATTTATTCCTGGAATATTTAGTAATATAAAATATTATTAACTATAATTATTATCGTAACCAAAAATAAATATAATTGATTTTTAATTTTTTTGGGATATCCTATACCTGTAATACATTCAAAACTATTATTTTAATAACGTGGAAAATAACGTGTTAGTGCGTTACTTCATAGAAATTACTGCTGCGTTACTGAAAAAGTAGTTGCTTTACAGTAATCTGTAATTTTAGTTACGTTACTACCCAACACTGAATTTGTATCATTTGTACACGAAAGTATGAAACTTTTTTTTAAATATTTAAATATTATAAGAAATATAATATAATATACAATGTAGAAGTGGTGCCGGAGTATTTAAAATGCGGTCGGGAAATTTTATAACTTTGCGGCCTCAATATCGTAATTATATACTGTAGAGATACTTACCCTAATATGCATTTACTCGTGGTTTAAATATACTCATGATCATAATAAAGTTATGATGTAAATAAGAAAGATCGGGATATGGCCCGACGTTAGCATGGACATCGACACCACTGCAATGTAGTATATTACTATACACTAGTATATACATTACGTACATAATATTATAGGCAGGGCCAGCTTTAGGATTTTCGAGGCCTAGGGCGAAAAAACCAATTTTTAAACCAACTTTACCATTTTTTTGGCCTTTGAATGTAAGCAAAAAGCGCGAGGCCCAGAATGTAGGCCCTGCCCCCCCCCCTAAGGACAACCCTGATTATAGGTATTATGGGTATTATAAGTTTTACATTTCATTTCTAGCCCGCATATACTACTCGATCGCTTATTCTTCTATAGTGTTTGACGTTCTCACTTCTCACACGTTATTTGATATGAGATTCTATTTTCTATAAATAAATTGAGTAAAAGCCTACTAAGTGAAAGTATAGAATTGAGGATTAAAGTTGAATTTATGAGAGTCTGATAATGTTACAAGTTGAAGATGTTGCTAATAGGTAACTAATAAGGGGTTTGAATCTTCAAACTGGAACACGAAAAAATTGTGTAAAGATAATGATATTATATTATATTATATTGTATAGATAGAATTTATAAAAAAAATGTATTTTACATTAATATACAAAAGGAATGACACCGGGTCTAAAGATACAAAAAAAATTCTATTTAGAATATTTATTTCTTATTATTGACAAACCTATTTATATATTTAAACAATTATCTCACAGTGGTTAGGTGCACTGCACTACTGCAGTGCACACATATCATTTTGTATTTTGTAATGATATACATAAGATTAAATCAGTCGATATATAGAACTGCAGAGAAAACATAGTATGGCTTTACAGATGTTACTAACAAGTAACAGATATGAATAGTCAGGATATATATAGTATTAATATGTTTCATACATTAAAAATATTTTGTTTAATATATTTAAAAGGATTACCTAACCTATCGCACTAAGTTCTGAAAATAGTTACACAAATTCACAGTAATGTTAAAAATAAAAACTAAAAAAAATGCAATTGGGGTGGGGGGGGGGTGAAATGTACGTACTTAAAACGTCTATAAAAAAAAATATTTATGAGAATCCTTGTTTTAAATTTACAATAATGCTCAACTATATAAAAACAAGTGGGTGTCACTCTGCTGTACAGTAGGTTTAAAGTGGTTCACTGTAATGGATGGTGTTAATTCTGAGCGAAGACGGTCGGTCAGCCTATGATATTACCAAGTATATTTGATGATATTATTGTGAATAAATTAATTTATATATAACCTATTTACATGGAACCTTGTTTTAAATTTTCAATCCTACAAAGTCGTTTTTAAAATTGATACATTTTGTCGAAAATTAAAATATTAAATGCTTACACAAAAAAATTGTGGCAATGTATTTTTATTAGGAGCCTTTTTTCAAGCTTTTTGACCCAACGAATAACATTTTATTTACAAATTGGAAACTGAAAATGTCCGCTCAAAATAATAGTAAAATATTTTTAAAATGTTATGATGTATAGAAAATACTAATATAAACATTAAGGGAACATTGCATATACATCTACGCCTCTACGGTCATTTGTTTTAGAATTACACTAAAAACCATAATCGATTTTGTGTAAAAGTTCTTGTTTTTCCTTAATTTTTCTTTTGTTTTTTTCCGGGGTTTTTGAAAATTACTAAGAATTTTAACCTTCAGAATGGACCAATTACATTCACTTTCCCATCGATCAAGATACTGAAGCTGTAAATTGAAGCATTATTTTGACTACTTATCGTGTGTATTGCAAAGCTCGAAAAAAGAATAACAAAACAAATATTTTTTTTAACTAATGCTATATCTATTAAGCAAGAAGAAAAATAAATAATACAGCTAAAAATAATATACTAGTTCATAATATGATATAATAATTAAATTTAAATAAAATAGCAAAAATTAATATAAGCTTAAGCTTTTAAAGAATATCTACGAGATTTCATGTCTGCAAATAAATCAATAGCTTCCTGAAGATCAACTTTTGAAGCTTCATCACCTTCAACAGCAATCACTAGCAAGTCGCTCAAGCGCTCATCAGTCATTGTTAGTCTTAAGCATGTTTTTATACGTTTTAATGACGAAAAAAAGCGTTCGTTAGAAGCAGTTGATACAGGTAGTGTCATTA
>WHPZ01590869.1:61574-78766 GCA_016617965.1 Macrosiphum rosae
TTCAAAACCTTAAAATCTTACATCATCAAAATACCAAAAATAATATTTTGATTTTTTTTTTTTTAAATGTGAGTTTTTTATCCTTATAATTTTGGTGAAATCAGAATTTACCTATTGTACTTACTGTATATTATATATTTATATCATTAATAAAGAAATTTAATAAAACAAACTCCCGATGGATGGGAATTCGCAAACTCGTGTATAACGTTGAAACTAAGTCCGATCGACAAATTCTGTTTGAATCACTGATTGTTCTTACCTCATTGAACAAAAAATGTTTCCAAAAAAAAAATTTCAAAATCTAACCACATTTAAGGGTCATAAATAATGAACAAAAATAATAGGTTCCTTACATTTTAAGAAATAACTTTTAGGGGGGCGGAAAAATATGTTGCCCGGGGGCGGAAAATGTTCAAATACGGCCCTGCTTAGGGTCTATGGTCCCATCTAATGGAATTAACTATTGAAATGATTATTAGGCATAACAAGTTTGTAGTAGTAGGTATAACCAACTGATGAGTGATGTCGTACTTTTTAAAATAATTTTTAGGTAGATGTATTGGAATGTTTAAATGCATCTACGTAAATGCGACTAAGTATTTTGTAAGTATTTATGTGTGAGTGCAGTGTTTATATGTAATGTATGTTCTGTAAAGAAGTGTCTTATATTGATATGTAAGCTGTATAATAAGATTATATATATGTGATGTTGTATATAATCTGAAAGTACCTATTTATGTATGAATACTGTATACATATATCTATGTATGGGAATGAATTATTATATATACTACAATATGTAAGTTTTATAATATGTTTGTTATAATGAATAAAATAATACTTTTTAAAATATTGTGTTACACGGTGGAGCATGTAGAAATGCCCGCTTAAACTGATAAAATTTCCCTGTAAAAAGGTGCTCAGAATATTATATAAATGTATACTACTTGTGTATGTATGTATTATGTAAGTATCTAAATATGTATGAACTATCCTATTGGTATAGGAGTGTATGTGTATGTGCTAGAGAAAAGGATGAACGAAACACATCGACATCTGTAAACGGTTGACCATACAGATATAATATATATATATATATATATATTTCTGTATGTTGTCAGGTAAAGGAATGTGTGAATGCAAACAAATATCTCTATATTTTAACGTGTATATTTTGAAAATAAAATTTTTTACAAGTTTATGTATGTGTGTGTTTGAGATACATCCCTATGTACAACGTATACTTTAGCGAGTAGTTTTTTCGTATGTAATTATATAGGTAATAAGAAAACTGTATAATATTTTCATTTATAATTTCATTTAATCATCTAATTATATTTCAGATCGTTATTGACCTATTGAGAATATTATAATACATTTACTAGGGGACCCACTGGCTACCACCCACCCCTCTATTTAAGAAAAATCTCAGACGCCACTGTATGTATGTATGTATGCATGCTTGTAATTTATATGTATGATAAGGTATATATTATGTTGAGCGTGTGTGTGTTGTAAATATTAATATTTAATTATTAAATTAATATATAAGTTTGGAATGTAAATTGATGAGTACTATATTATGGTATCGTGTGTTATATAGCATATTATAGTTTGCAAGTGTATGGTCATATCATATATTTATATGTATAAATATACCTATGTAACGTATGCTAACGATGTTTTTTATTGATATGTAATTATATAATATGTAAATTGTATAATATGTTCAGGGGCTTGTGATAATGATGTGTGTATAATTGTTTGGATATAATAATATGTAAGTATGTATATATGTAAACTATATTATAATATATTTGAATGTGTGTTTGTTTGAGATACATTCCGATGTATAACGTATGTTTTGGCGAGATGTTTATTCGAATGGGATTATAATCTGAAAATGGTATAATATTTTTAGATATTATATGAGTATGTTCGCTCGTATGTATGTGTGTATATGTGTATGTATGATATAGTCGATACAAATGTACATCAGAATATTATATATTTTTATTTTTAAAGGGAAAATAAGAGGGGAGGTAATATATTTGTTTAGGAAAGGGTAAAATATATGTCGGTCACGTGTCGGATCGGATGGCTTGTGACGAGTTTATATGTGTTGCGGGTTGCCTATACTGAGTAATTAATATAAGTTTGGGAGGTGCGTGTACTTTGAATTGCCTATACAGAGGTCCCTATGCTTTTACATGTAAAATTTAAGGGGGAGGTGATCCAGAACATACATATTCATCCTACTGTTTTTATTATATATTATTTATTTATTTTTTAATGTTGTCAACATTGTCATCATCAGGGTTTACCGTAGACCGACACAACGATGATAATATTATTATAACATTGCTTGCCGCAGCAGCCAACCACTGCGGAATGCAAACGGCAGACAAGAGACTTTTTTAATTTGCAACGCATATAAACAGAGCAGCATTCATTTCAAAAATAAACAATTATTGTTTCTTTTCCTCTATTTAGAATAAAAACAAAAACAATTAAATTATTTAAATGAGGCATTTATTTATTAAGCAACACGCTTTAATGTATTTTGTGGAATTCCGAATTTGTAATAGGTACACCAACACGTATAGTGTTATATATTATAATAAATTATTTAAAAAGATGAACATAATTAATTTTGTTTGCATTAAACTTTTAAAAGTTTGCTTTTAATATTTGTTGGAATATTCTATCATACTGCAGTTAAAATTGTAAGAAAAAATGTAATATGTTTGCATTACGACAGAGTAGTTTTGACAAAAGTTAGTCAAAGGATTGAATTAACGTTTATTCAAAATTAACTCTGCATGCCCACATTATTGGTAATTCAATGATTGTCAAATAAAACAATATATTTACACTTATTTTAACTAAAAACTTCAGATTGTAAAATAAAATATGAACATATTTAATTGCTCGAATAACTCGGGAGGTGCTTATGTTTAAAATCCACGATTTTGAATTTTTAATATTATGTAGGTAAGTAACTACCATTCATTACAAAATGTCAAAATACTTATTTACATTTATTATTATGAAATAAATTGTATTCAGACATTTAGTACACATTTTAGAAGGTATATATGAAAATAATAAATGTAAATTTCGATTTTAGCTCTCAAATTAGAGCATAGGTTTTTGGATAAAGTTATTGTTGTTTTTCATCTTAGACACTATACATATTAGATATCGACTATCGATATAGCTACATGCATATAGTATTAAACATTCATATTTATTTTGCAAAGTTGATCTTAGAATATTTTACAATTTTTGACATGTGTCTAACTATTAAGTAGTTATTACTTACTAAACGACTCCTCTTCAGTGAACATATTAAGTTGTTGTGAGCAGTGGTAGTGACGTAGTGTGAACTTTTTTACCAGTGAGATAAGAAAATTTCTGTAACATCATATTTTACAGAAACGTGGGGAAGGGGGATCCACCCCCAAACTATACGCCTATCTTAATTTCAATACAATTTTATTCTACAGAAAATTTCTTATTATATTTCAACTAATATCATTTTTCATAACTCTATAAAATAAATATTTCTATTATTAGTTAGGTATAAACATTATTAATAAATAAATAGTACTTTAGTAACTTTTGACTATTTTAACATTCAATTACATTTTTTTTAAAAACCATAGCCTCAATAAAAACGTTAGGTAAAAATATACTTTTTTAAAATCATTTATTATGTAGGTGTAAGTAAAAATAAAGTTATTGGATTAGGAAGACAGTTTATATAAACAATTTAAAATCTACTGTATACAACGATTTAATTTAAATGATATAAATAAGAAAACTAAATTTTTTAATCAAAAAATGATAATAATGTATTTGTTTTGCATTATCAGTTCAATTTGAATTGTAACTAAAAACTACCTAATAAGATTAAACAAAAAAAAAAAAACTTATTTGTTATTCAAACATTGGAGATCATTATAAGTATTTCATTAAAAAAACGTGTTGACTACAATATTATTGGTTTTGGTACCTATTTAATATTTAAATACCGGGTGGTGTCTAAAAAATCAACTGACTTTAGTGCCTAAGCCACTAACACAAAGTGATTTAAAAATTGAAATATTTAATTGATGTTGTAAAAAAAATCGGTTGATGAAAATTTAGATTCTAACGTCATGTAAAAAAACCATTATATATTTTATTTCTAAACTATTTATAAACAATTTTATGGGGGACGGAGTCGCCGAGTGATCTAAGGCGTCGCAGCCGACGCAGCCGACGCTGACTTGATACCTCGGTCATGGGCTGCATTTTTCTTCGGGCAAGTCAAGGTGTCCTGAGAACAAGTGCCGCCATCCCCCACCCGGGCATAGCAGATACCTACCTACGGGTGCCCAAACAAAAATTCTGCCAAACCCAACACACATGTGTTCCTCCCCCTACCGACATAAAAACCTACAAAACCATACAGCTAATGGCCAAAGTCACCAAGCTTAAGATCAACTAAAAAAAAAAATAAAACAATTTTATTGTTTTTACACGTTAGAATCTGAATTTTCATCAGCCGATTTATAACATCATTTAATTATTTCAAATCATTTGGTGTTGGTGGCTGAGGCGCTAAAGTCAGTTGATTTTTGAGACACCACCCGCCCTCGAGTTGGTAGAATCAGTCGATTTTTCTATCGTATTCAGCGGGAACAATTACATATTTTTCTATAAAAATTTCAAGGAAGCTAAAATAGGTGAGGTCAAACCGTCAGTAGCTCCCTGTCTATATAATTGAGATTTGATAATATATAGATGTCTATGTTGAGTTGAAATGAATACATTTTCTATTCGTTCAAATAAACGTCCGGGAAGTTATTTTCAATCTGACACTATCATATAGAAAATTAGAGAGAATATTTGAAAGTCTTTCCGTAAGGTAATTACAAGTATAAATATATTTAAACTAACGATTAAAATAAAAAACCCATTAATTACACATAGTTTATGTAGATATAGTATCAAAAATTAACTGACGATTCGTAATTGGTAGATCACCATGTGTGTATCGTGTACGTGTTATACTTGAACAATATATAGGTAGAGGTACGTAAATTATAATGTGTAATAATTATTAATTATATTTTCATCCATGCAGGTTAATGTTTGGTAACGAAAACTAGGTAATTGCAGAATATAAAACGATACGACCAATTAACTTGTGGCCGTTTATTGGACGACTGCTTTATTGCTATATAGACTCGCGGTCGTCTTCGCAGGATTATCTACCAATTTTAATTAAGATTTAAGGCCTGTAAAAAGTTAACTTTTTATACACTAGCCGAAAATTGTTTGGTCTTTCATTGTTGTCTGATACCAACTGGACTCGGATCTCTTTCGAGACTGCATTTTTAATAAAACAAAGATTTTTTTTATAGTTTTATTGAAATAGAAATGTGTTTGTACCTTTGTAGTATGCCTAAATCTGTATAGGTATAATACTTATGCCTGTTGCAGCGTTTAACATTTAATTGAAAATGATAAAAACGTTTCACTAAACAGAAAAAAAAAATGAATGATATTATACAAATCATACAATTTTTATTATTTTTATTTTCAGAAAGTACAGGTCCAAAAAATCCAAAAAAAATATTTAAATTTTAATAATATTGGATCTCTAATGAAGTAGGTAATAATTTTTCATAAATATCAAATCTATTGATGCGAATACGACGGGAACGCCCTATAATTACTGGCGAATGCGACGAACATAACAATTTTGTAAATACATATTATTTTGATTGTAATCACGCGTAATTAATGTAATTCATGTAATTCAATGTAAAATTTAATGTAAAATAAAGATGCGAATATTAATATATTAATGTAAACATCACACTGATTGTATTCATATGTTTGAGACATACAAATATACAATAATCATAGGGTTTATAGTGGCAAGAAAACCATAGGAGGTACTGTGGTAGCCTGCAGGCAGGGCACTTTTAATTTAAGAAATGTAGAGTGTTCTATCTTCTATATAATAATTCTTTGTGGTTATATAAGTTTTATCCTATTATTATTAGGACATGTATATGTAATAAATATACAAGAAGATTCTTTTAAAAGTAAACACTCATTTTCTCAAAAAGCATTGGCGATATTGAACTTTTTTTTTTATTTTAAATAATGTGAAGTCATTACTAAAAGACATTACGAAAAATTATATTATTTTTTTTTTATCCTTTATCGTTAACCTATATATTTTTTTTAAGTATTTACATTTTGAACGACAGCATATAATTTTATTTCATATTTTAAAGCAAAAAAGTTTTCAAAGAATTGAAGTATATAAAATTAAATTTCGAAGAAGTGTAGGTATAATAATGGCCTACCCATTTCATGTTTATAATGATCAAAGTAGTGGGCTAACATTTTCCGGGGTGCCCCTAACTCCTGTGTCACTTGATTTTGTTTATTTAAAGTTTAAATACTTTTTATATACCTATAATTAAGTAATAGGTACATAATTATTCATTCAAAATTCAATTTTAAAATATTGAAATTCTCAAAAAGAAGTATAAAATAAAGTTGACTTTAAAAAAAGTAAATAAAAATAACGATAAAATGATTAAAAATATGAGTTTTATCCAACAATGTTTGTCATGCAGGTTATGACTTGAAATCGTGTTAAACAATATTTTCAAAAACGTTAATAATGTTTAGAAAATGTAGTAGGTATTTACTTTTAAACGAATTATTAGGTATGTATATCTATATAAATTATACTTGGCATAAATTATTATAAATAATTATACTTTGTAATTTGTATTGTTTATAATAGAACAGTAACATTTAAAACCAAATAACTATCAATTAATACCTTTATAAATGTACCTACTATAAATTTGATTAATAATAAAAAATAATAATAGAATATTCAAACTACCTAAATTACCTAATGTATTACTAATAAAATAATTATGCATTTGAATACCTATTTCAGATGTATTAAATGTTTACATGTTTTTGGTTTTTTTTAAGAATGATAATAACTTCACACAATATCAGCTATATAGTCAGCTGTTAATTACATTAAAAAAAATGAAACAATGATTATTATAGATCTATGACAATATTAGGTACTAAGTTTAAAATTTTAGTTTTCTAGTTGAAAGTATTGGTAAAACAACCATACAAATCCAATTATTTTCTTCCGAGTTTTCATATACGTTCAATCCGTTAATTATATTCTGTGGAGATAAATGGCCGGATAACAAATTTTGAAATGTTCTCCATGAACAATTTTAAAATAAGGAGTCGTCGGATAGTTGCAGGGGTTAGGGAGCTTTTTAAATTCAATTCAATCAAAATAAATGTTTCATTGACCCGTAATATTTGCTTTTGACATGTTTACATATTAACTTGAAAGGTGCCAGAGGAAATTTTAAATGGTACGTTTTTATAAGAACTTCGTTTAAAGCTGTCTTTGATTGGGGTCTACTTATTTTTGCATCCCTCAACCTCCTCCTAATTCAAGACCTGATTGTAAATCAAGTACATTATTACTTTTGTATAAGATACAGCATGTATAATATGTATTCATACCTTGGTGTCCCTTTGTGTAAATTTTAAGCTGTGGTAGGTGGCGATGGTTGATATTATTATACTTTTTCCGAATCCACTCATGTCGCGGACACGAACATAATATAACATAAGGCATAATAGCTTATTATTATATAGTATTCTAATGTTATCTGTTTTATACGTTTTGGTTTTCTTTAAAAAATGTACATTTATAAAATACATACCCACCTATCTAAAATATCAGTGTGAACCACAGCCGTAAGTATATTTTACTTAATCAACCGAATTATAATTTCTATCGGGTTACACATTTAATTATTTTAAAATGCATATCGGGGTGTCCTCTTTGGCAATTAATAAATCATGTGATATTCGAATATTTTTTTGTGGTAAATTCTTAATCTTGTGATAATTACTTAAAACTTTTTGGACAACTCAAGAGGGAAAGTCCAACGATTGTGGAAAAAATGTGTTCATTTCATATTCCATTCATGTCTGTAAATGAGTTTACTGTTTATTGTTTTTATACGGCACAAAGTTAAGCTGTTATTTAGAATTAAATACAAAACACTTAATTATAAATAATAATAATTAACCATTAATGTTCTATACGAAAAATCAATTATTAAAATTATTGAATGAGAGCAGTGTTAATGAAAAATTGGTGCCAAAAAATAACACTCAACGTAAAACTCAAATGCTTTATGGGAAATTCTGTCTCTATAAATGTATGTTTACTCAATGGAAATTTATAGCTTTCAGGTACAAAAAACTGACGAAAAGGGTAATAATTATTACTTTGCATGTTTATTATTTCAGTTAATAATAGTTATTATATGATTAATAATTTAAATATATGGTTAAACTTTTCAGTTATATTGATTGTGCTTGATGAATACTAAAAATATATATACTAGGTTATTTAAAAAATAATAATTGAAAATCTGCTATTGTGCTATCAAGTATCGCTACTCGCTAGTATTAAGTACCTATTAGATTAAGATATAATATATAGTGGAACAGTAGTCAATAATATATCGGGTTTGAATGAAATTTTATCGACATACCTATGCTTTATATGATGGAAATTAAAAAAGAGATCTTTGTTTTATATTGATTCAGATCAAAGATAAATAATTTAAAAAAGTTATCCAAAAGATGTAAATTTTGAAAAATATAATATGGAATAAGAACCAATATAAATTTAAAAATGTTTGTTCATTTACTTGGAATACTTTAACTCGTGTACAGAATATTTTTCCGATGAAAAACATATCGTTCTTACTATTATAAACATATAATATGTATGTACATAATTTAAAAATTTGTTCCCTATTGGATATTTATAACCAATGCATATGAGAGTATGAGAGTACAGATAACCGTGGCACACATTATATATATATAATACAATCTAGATTATCATCGCATAATGAATTCTCAAAAACACGACCAAACTCAAAGTCATGAGTTACACTAAAAATAAGAGAACGATAAAATATAAGAGGAAATAATCTATAGTATAGTTATCATTAGGAGTAGCTATAACGATCGCCAAGGGGCAGTTAAAACATATCATTATAGTCGATAGTCATTATAAACGAAGAGTAATAAAAAGCAAAAATTAAAAAAAAAAATTTAATTACATGACTTATTTTCTAAATTATATATGTGTATATATATATTTAAATGGTACGAAAAGAGTGTAAAAGAAAATTAAATACGTTGTTGTTTTGATTTTTACTGTTGCTGATTTTGTATTGGAGTTTTTACAGATTGTTCTGCAAATGTACGCCGTATGTTATTATTACAGTATCGCGTCGTAATAACCATTTAAACGGCCTATAATGCAAGTCAATTTCGACGTTGCAAGTCGTTACTACCAAGTACCATTAGCAGACAATCTGTCATTATAAGCGACGTCGTTATAGGTGATAACATCTACTGTAGTTATTGAAATTATTTAATGTTGAAGAATATACGCATATATTATGTAGGTACCAGTTGATATAAAATTACAAGAAAAAATAATAAAATATGTTCCATGCTTCCATAATATTAAAATATACCGATGTTTTTATAAATAAAAATATTATTTTTTTTTCATACAAAATTGTACCTATCTATGAGGGTTATTATCATATTTTTTTTTATCACGAACCGGTCAATATAATATCTTGTCCGGGAAATATAGGTACTATTTTATTTCAATTTTTAAGAGTAATAATATTTGAATTATTAAAAAAATATAAAAAAAAAAAATGGAAAACTGCATGATGTTTGGTTAACGATAAAAAAAATAAATACTTTCTGTGCACCTCGCAGCTAACTATATATCTATATTTGTCGAACTCATAAAGTTTAACAGTGCGTTACTTTTCACGTGCCTATTTAATATTTATTAAAAACGAGTTTTTACGATTAGCTTTTTCTTACTGTTTGCTATAAAGCCGTCCATCCGGAGAATCTAGTTCCGGTCCATGTGCCAGTGACTAAATGGTTTGGCAATCGTTTGCTTGAAACGCTCAGGGCTTAGCTGCAGGGTGCCAGGGTCCATGTCTAACGTAGGCATTTGATTCACGTACAACGTCACAAACGATTTTTCACACTCAACATTAACCCAAGAGGTTTTTAGTCATAATACATACAAGTTTTGAAAACATATTTTATGGTGTTGTTTTGACATTTTTCTACTAGAAACGTAAACTGTCAGTCTTTCAATATTTATGTAATATGTTTACGATTGAGATAATATATATAACTATATGTATTTAGCTAGCTATAGGGGTTGAACAAATAAGTAATAACTAATAAACACCCACCAAGTCTCGAAGAATTGAAATAGCTTTTATTGAAAACGGTCCAGTAGTTATTTTGAGTATATTAACATCGGATAAACCAACAACCATTTTTAGCTGTATATATAACCACCCGACTTCAAAAATTAAAAATATAAAATATAGCCCTACATAATTGTAAATCTCAAAACCGTTGTGTGAGGTCCTCTCAGGGCGACTCTTAAAATATTTCTTTCCATAAAACCCTTATTTGGACAATTACGATAATTGAAAAAAAATGATACAAATCGGTCCATCTTAATTTTTTTTAAAGCATTTTACTGTTTGGAATGACATACATTGCATGCATTTTAATTTAATTTTCTTAATAATAATAGTTTGTTGAGTATTTCGATAGGTACATCAAACGAGTATAGTAATTAGTTATATATTATATTACTTAGTATAAATATTAGATATTAGTTATATATATTTATAACTTATATATGTATTTAACATTTAGATGAACTGAGTAGAGTGGCACATGGTACCTTAAAAAATATTGGTTCAATATCACTTATCTAAATTTTAAATATTTAGAACTAATTAACTACCTACACATTCAAGATCTGATTTTTATATATCGAAGTACTCGGGCGTACTCCAAATAATATTTTGCTTAAGAATATGAAACAACATTTTAGGTTGTTATTCAAATAAGTAAACATTTAAAAAAATGATTACGATAAAGGATAAACATTGTAAAAAGTATTTTTTCAATAATGTTGTTTTGCAATGACATTAAATTATAAATAATAATATTTTCAAAAACGTCAAAATTTTTCGAATTAATATCTTGATTACTTAAATATAATAAACCACAACAATTTTTACTTTATTTATTCCTACATCTATAATTCTTCATGAATATGTGTTGTAAAAAACAAGCTGTCAATTAATTTTTTGTGGTTAGAATTTTTTATGTAAAGTAACATACCACACTTTTTTCTTTACCTACATTAAAATATTGTCACTGTTTAAATTGTGTTAAAAAAAGTGTTCATGTGAATTTGAACTTTGTGGTATGCAAAAGACATTTTCAATAGCAACTTTTGTGCTGGAATTTATTTTATTGGATACACAGGGTAGATTTTTTTATACGTATGCATAGTGCTGCTAGAGCGGAATATATGGCTTGAAGAGTCCAACAGTCTGATTGTATATTTTTAAATTAATTATTCTACATTAAACTTTCCTCTAGGTTTATACTAAAAGTTTATTCAATATTATGTAAATATGTGAATCTACATTATACCTATAGTTATTTTAAAACGAAAAAAATAGAATTCAAATTATTTTTAGCCAATATTCTATAAGCCATGAGTACATTTTTAGGAGCAAAAAAAAATTAGGAGTAAGAGATAATATTATGAAAGAGCATCATATTTTATACCTATAATTTGTAAATATATTAATTATTATTATTATTTTTTTTTTAATAAACATTTTCTTTCAAACTCATTTTAATAATGTTTTTAAAATATTTATATTCACATCGTTAATTTTCATTGTTGACAATAATTGATTATTTGCAAGATACTTAAATTAAAATGAAGGAGTAAAAATTCAGTTTAAAACCTGTCATCAACCGGAGAACACAAAAGAGCCAATAAATAATGAGATAAATTAGTTTACTTTTTGTCGTGATTCCCCGATATATTATCGTACAGCCGTACGGTACACATCGTTAACTTTGAGTTGTACAAAATTCTTATAGATTAAACTCCCAGCACCACTAACTGACGGACCACAATTAGAAGACAAATTAAGGGTCTCAAAAGGTGTATTGATGTAAGTAATAAAGATTTTTGGTTTTTTTAAAAATTGATCGCACCTTTGGAGCAGAGATAGTATTGAGGATGGTGATGGAAGAAATCCATAGGTTTTTATGACCATTTTCCAAACACAATACAATTTTTAAAATATTTTGATCTATTTAAAGTCATGAGAAATTAAAAAGTAATATTAAAAATAAATATCCAATATACTAATATATATTTATTAATTATTGAATTAAAATAAATAAAATAATTTTTTGTACCTAAAGATTTTATGATTCATGGCGTTTTGACAACTAACTATGGAATTTAATTTAATGACATTTTCATTTTTTATTTATCATACAGTTGTATTAGTGGTAACATTTTGGTAGGAAATTGGAGGGGGTTAGAAACATGAGTTTCTACCAAGTGCCGCGTATGAAAGAACATAATATCAAATGTGATTTCTAGCTGCAACATCATGCCAAAACGCGGTATGATGTAGGTAGTACAGATACGACGTGATCGGTTTTTATCGTACTTCCGAGCTGACTTCTAAGAGTTTGCCCAATGATCTTGGATGGATAAGGCCTCTTGGATTTATTTATTGTTTGCAGTGCGCCTGTTCAAGTGCACTATGCCCATGTCTATGAAGTACGTAGGTACTCGAGAACCGTCAGATTCAGCAAACCGAATTCCCTTGTGTGGTCCATTGCGCGTAGTGCGTACCTATATACAATGTACTAGATACTTTAATACTTATTGTATAACTGAGTTGTATGTTGAAATTAAAATCGTTAAATCAGTCAAATGATTTATTTTAGATACTGCCTATATAAAATATAATATGTCAGTTTATACGTATAAATAAAAATTGAAGAGTTGATTTTTTGTGTTTAAAAGTTGGTTTCCGTTAATGTTATATGCACGAATATAATCTGGATAAATAATTACTTTGTTGTTCAACTATATTTCAAGAGAAATAAAGACATTTAATGATAACAATATTAAATGCAAGTCTGTGGTCTATCTATGTATGTATAAACTAGGTAGGTACCTACTTGATTCAAAAAATAATTTAATGGAGTTATAATAGTGTTATAACTTATTTATCACAGCACAAAACTTTTAAAAGTAATTCCACATATTATATTATACTTTGATTGAGCTAATTTTTGTTCAATTCAGAACTACAATGGTAGCAAAATATCAATAGATAATAGATAAATAATGGTCGTTAAATAATGTTCACGATATATCTTATATGCAATAGAATTCTCCGTCTATACAATAAATGTTTATATAATAATTAAAAAGTACTCTGAAGTACCTATTAGCTATTTTATTTATTTTTTATTCAAAAAATATGAAAATTTGGAAATTGTGCGTCTATGCTCTTTGAGGACATTTGAATCAGTATAGTAACCAATGTACGATATTATGCACTATTGAGTAAATGTCGTCTAAATTAATATCAATAGGTTATCTGTCTGTTTTGTCTTAAAGTTAATTCAACTGTGCTTTTATATATGTATTTAATTAACTGTAAGAAAATAAAAAAATACAACTATAATTTTAACTTGGAATTATAATATTATAATATGCCATGTTTTAATATCCACAAGACCACAACAGTGTTCTTAGTTCTTACTTACAGTGTCTTACATTGTTCTGTTGTTTCTACCAAATTTGTTATAAACTATAATATTCAGAAATATATTGAAATGAACGCAAAGCGTGTTTTTTAGCTATAATATATTTTTGGTTCATCATTTTCAGACGTAATATTCTTATATTAGGTACTTTATATTTTTAATTCAAACAACCGTCGAGTGTCGTCCGGTACTGCTTATCCACATTGTATGAGCTTATTTACGGGTCTAGTAATTAAGTTAGTATAAAATATAAATTATTGTTTTTCTACACATAACTTATATCTACTGTAAAACTGCAAGACGTTCAATTGTTCAAAAATAATATTATGCCATTACAATGCACAAATATAGGTAGGTACATATAATATAATATACCTAATATATTATAACTGAAAATATATCTGATGTAATAATTAATTATAGTTAGTAAGTTCTTAGTCCCTGGGATACAATTTGTAATAAGGATTAATTTTCAAACGATGGACAATTTAAGATTTAATTGTATTACACTTCCCTTGCAACATTTTACGTTTATAAATACTAACTAATCTTAAAGATTTCGAATTTTGACTTTAAGAAAAATAGCCTGTCAAAATATTTTGCATTTGGACGTTTCTATTTTCATACTTATTTATTCTTATACAATATTATAAATTATATAACATTTTTCATCACAATTATATGCTCTATAGTAATTAATTTCAGAAATCGTATACATAAATAATAATGATAATCAACCACGTTTTTTTATATTTTGATAGTGGCCCATTTTTTCTCTATACCTACTACAAAATAATATTTAGATAATTCAATTTAATTTCATGGAGGGAATTGAAGTAATTGTGTTAGCATACTTTGTGTGTATAATTGCATAATAATTAATTATATTACATTTTGCCCATTATGAACGTTAAAAAAAGAAAAACCCTCTATATTCTCTTTCAGATAAATTAAGATAAATTTCATTATTAATACATGAATTAATGAATAAGATTAAATCCTTAAAAAAATATATTTTTATTATATACCTACTTATGTTTCGTCAATTCCATTTTATTATTTAATTACAAAATAATTTAAATAACTAAGAAAAGTACCCATCGGCTGTATTATTATACAGTATAATAATAATGTAATATGGTTATTATAGAATTTAAATTAGGTACAATACTAATGAAATGCGAAATTAGTATGTTTTTGTTATTGAAATCAATCGGGTTATTGGCATGATAATATAATAGCTGTGTACCCAACTGTCAACTATTTAGGTCCTTCTGGGTTTTTTGTTTTGGATATTCGTCCAGCTATTGTGTTTAAAATTCTAAGTGGAACGATAATTGTAAAGTGTATATTTAATGATTTTTTTTTTTTGGAAATGTCATCACTTTTTTAGCAGCATTGATGCTTCAATCTTCAACTTAGAGGAAGATTTCTGGTAAAAATTGTATCTTGTTGGAACTTTGAGGAGTCAAAAGTAAAAACATCCCTAGTACTTTTCATAATAATAGTGAAAATCCAAAAAAGAGAAATATGGAAAAAGTTTTGAACAAAATCTAAATAAAATAAGAGTTATAAGTTCAAATTTTGACGAAATAAAATTTCAAATACATGATTTCTAATAAGTTTTCTCACTGGAGTTAAAATGAAAAAGTTTAGCCTGAATAAGCCATATTCATTTTTTTAAAGTTTGTATAGCTTAAATTCTAATGTCATTGGATAAAAATGTATAATATCAATCAAAAGTATAATAACGATTTATCCTCAAACAATTTTCGTTATAATTCATAAAAAAATATTAGGGGCTTGAAACTTTTCACCGTTTACCTAAATTATTATTTTCTATTCACAATGAAAATTTCAAAATATTTAATTTAATTTAAAGCTATTAATAGTTTATACTACCTACGAACTTATTTATACGGTTAATAACTATAGTAATATATGGTATTATAATGTTACAACAACTATGGTTATTATCATTTTAGGTACCGGCACCAAAAAAATACTAACTTAACTATCTAGTCAAACACGACTTAAACGATGATTTATTAATTGATTTCTATTAATTATTCATACCTACTGAATATTAAATTGATTTAAAATGTTTGGTTTATACAGTGAATTTAAGGTGTTTACAATTTTCAAATAAAGTATATACCATAATATCCGTATAATGACTATTTCGTGTAATCGTCGGAACCATTTATATTTTTCGTGAAATGTTGATGCATAATGTATAAGCGCCTATACAAAGCTTCGATTACAGTGAATTCGTTTTAACGTTTCGTGTTGATCCGTCGAGATGTCAATAGATACATAACACGTAAAAACAAAAACTAATGTACCGAGTCAATAAAAAAAAAATAACAACGAGTAGATACTAATAATAGGCACTTTTGTAATATTATACAACACGCGCGTATTATTGGCTTGTTCCTAAGAAAATAATACACGCGATTTGTGCGTTAATATATCTACATATACAAGGCGCAGACCTTGAAGAAATAAAAATGATGCTACTTAAATGTATGATAAAAATCGTTAAAGTTATATGATTAGTAAATAATTTAAGAAATATACTCAAGTGAGTAAATTCTCAAAAAAAATTATTGGAAAAAGTTTTACGTTCCAAATTCATTTAATCAAAAAAATTCTACTACTCGACTTAGATAAATGTTTTTGCTATTAAAATTGTTCTTATAACCAGATTCACAAATTGGCTATTCTGAATATATCCAAAAAAATTTAAATCAAATTTTGTTAAAGAATAAATAATTTTTTGTATAATATATGTGTAGCTCAAGTAACTATAAATTATAATACTTATATAAAAAAAAAAATGTATTGCAAAATTCAGTTCTATCAGTTACACCCGGTATTCAAAAATGGTGTGAAAAATAAATAGTAATTCATCAATTGAAAAGGCTGGGTCGATTTGGCTCATATAATATATTATACTATTATATATAATACAATTTGGGGGACCATGTTTGTGGTGTGTGGGTATTTTCTGAAAAATCTGAGATGACGACGAACGATGAAAATCCCCAATGGAAAATGCACAATGATGATATAATAAATTAAATGTCCGCTTCGTAATTTGAGATCCCGAGTTTCCCGAAAATATGAGCGTGTGCCGTACAGTTCCTGATAGAGCACGCGTGTTATTGTCACTGTTGTGGCGGCCGGGGATGACGGATTGTTGTATTTCAAACGAAACGATGTTTTTGTATTATTTTATTTTGTTTCGTTTTTTTCGTTTTTCCGAGTCCCCGTGGATCCCAGGACTGCAGACTACAAGTATAGCGAGTCCAAATCGAGCGTGGCGACCTCGATTCTTTTGAACGCACCCACATGATAACGTGCGCTTATTT
>WHPZ01590870.1:0-31023 GCA_016617965.1 Macrosiphum rosae
GTCCGCGATCTACAAAAGGTTAAGAACCACTGATCTAGAGATTAAAAAAAAGCAAAATATACTTTACCAAGTTCCATGAGTTATGAAAAATGATTAAGCAAGATTTACAGATATCTGAAATGGAAAATTACAACTAATAATATTATTAACGTTTATAAAGCGATTCATCATCCCGATGATATAACTATATGTACTTAATATTCTAAAATTTTCAATTACGTATTAAAATCTTGTGGTCCTGGTAAAAATCCGTTCTCCGTTTTTCTATTACTACCCATCGTATTGTATTAATTTATTTTTAAAATCTTACAAAATTCGATTATTAATTTAAAGATACAGTTATTTATATTTTTAAGACATTCTATTTTTATACAAGATAATAATATTTAGTGGGATGGAAAAATGATGTAATAAAATTGTTATCAACCAAAACGTTAGGTACTTAGTTTGCGACTGCATAGTATTCAAAATAAAGAGATGTATAAGGCGTTTAATGCTAATGCATTGAGATGGTTTTTCTTCAACTCCTATAGTTGTTGAATATATATTGCATGTTTTTTATTTTCTGTTCATTGTTGGTTTTCAAAGAATAATAATAAAACTGTATCGGATCAAAAGGGTTCAAAGGAAATGCACAGTAATGGATGGGAACAAATTCCATGATAGCATTAGACTTTGATTTTGGTCTAATATCCGTTCAAATAACTAAGAAAATAACTAAGAGATTTGTCAAATTTAGTATTGCAGAGGGTTTCATTCTCTACATTCAAATAAGCTTGACGATAGTGTAATTTATTGCACAAATACATCATACGATTCCTGAATAGTTAAAGAAGTATCTCAATATAATTTATAGTGTATAGAATAGTTGTACACATTTAATCTATTTTTCCTTCTTGGTATGAAATAATAGAAGTTAGAACATAATATATTCATATTTTTCTTCTTCTTATACTTCTTCGACCTTCGCTTCCAACTATATTATAGTCACCTAACCAATATTATCGGCCACCCTTCTTCTCTTTACATAATATATAAGGGAAAAATATAAAGGATTGGAATTACATTTGTATTTACCTACTATACTTCCTATAAATCATATTATTATCGACTGATAATTTATTAGACTTAATAAAAAGTATAACATATCATTGTGATTGTTGGCTTGAATACTTTATATTTATTATTTTAGTGATTTTGAGGTCGATTAAAGTGAAAACTAATCAATAACTCTTACTGTAAGTAAATATAAAATAGTTGAATAACATTATTAAAGTTTAATAATCACAATTGGTTATCACATTCTAAGAGTTTCTTAGACGATTGACAGGTAGTTTTTGAAAATTTCATGAACATCCACCATTAGATTTTATTAGTGATAGTTTTCTTTATATTTTGATACAAGTAATTTATATTGACAAATAAATGTAAGCCTTTAACACACTTCTAATAGTAATAATTATTTTGTTGTATCATTTACCATAAATATTACTACAGTGTTATAATGGTTGATATAATAGCTATAGTAATAAATAAATTATAGTACCATCATCGTATCGTTGTGGAAGATGAGTTGTCTCCCGAGGGAAAAACACATTATAGTTTCGATATAAATAGTCATATTTTACAAGAACCAAATATGTCAACCACGGCACTTAATGTGTTTAATCATCAAAGTTTGTGAAAAAAAAAAAAATATTCAATGTGTTTTTGAGAAATATTTCTGACTTAGAAGGCTAAAACTCTATTTATTATATTATGAATTCCGAGGGGCCACCGGAAACCTATAGTATTATAACCTCTATAACAAAATGATCAAATCTAAAAATAACCTTTTAAATCAAAATAAATATTTATATATAAATACTATTTTGAAAAATAATTTTAAATCGTAGAGTATACTGATACATGAGTGACTCCCGACGAGTTAGTAGTGGTATAATAGTAGTGCCGAGTGTGAGACAACGCTGTAATACGGCTCCTTGAATAGGCAAAATAGGTACATTCCTGCGCTGAAGTATGATTCGGATTTTATTCGACATTCTTCTATTATTTTATTATAATAGTACATATTATATTATATAATATATATATATATTAAGTATTTACATCCAGGGTTCTAAGAAATTTCCAGTTTAATTTAACAACAAAAAAATTTAATAAGTATAGCTTCAAATTTGTGCAGTAAATAATCCAGGATCTATGCCAACTGACTAGCCGGTGTTGTGTCTTACGCCCCGGAATTTAGTGTAATGGAATTTATTATTTTTTCATTTTAAACAACTGTACGTAATTGTCAGGTTTTTGAAAGATTTGAATTGTTTACAATGACGGTGAATGGTTTGTTTGGAAAAATATATAGCAACGAGTCGTAGTTCCATTGTTGAGTCACATTAAAAACTATTTTCACTCCAATCCGTCATCCACCCAAAAATTAAAATAACAGTTTTCGATTCCAAACCATTAGTCAATGATTGTTATAGACTTCAAACGAGTCGTAGTTAGGCTAAATGTTAAGTTGAATGAAAATCATGATTTTGCAGTCAAAAGTCTTGTGAAAATATAGTGTACTTCGTACGAATAATATCTAGATTTATTTTACTAAATATAGCGGTTAACATTTGAAAAAAAAACATTTTTGATTTATGCATGCCGTTAACCGGAGCGTTGTAAAAACTATATACGACGTAATACTGTTATAAAAATTCATAAATCAGTGTGTATCGGGACGGTTGAAAAAGAAAAGACACCAAAAATAATATAAAGCTTTTGTAAATTTAGACTTAAAAATTAAAACCATTGCGTAATAAAATAATATGCTACGTTTTATGGATTAAATAATTCAGTCAAAGAAATATGAGCCAAATTCAAAAGATCGAATTAACGAAAAGGGAAGTTGCTCTACTGTACAGTAGGTATATTAGCGTCGAATGTCTTTATTGGGTAGGCGATATAGGCCACAGTAATGGATGTGTTAAATTTGAATTGAATGATGAATCATATTGTATGTAAACAACGATTCTGAACGTAGGCAGCTGTCTATATTTCTTAGTATATTTTATTACTTTATTATATCAAATATATTGCTTTATGTAATTTATATTTGCTTATGTTATAATGTAAGTTAGACTAATTTTTGACAAAAATGTGATATTTTCTATTTTTTTCCCCAGAAAAATATTGAACCATATTTTTTGGATGGTTGCTACTTGTTCCAATGTATCAAATAATATTTATTATAAAGAAAACAATTCTAATATGTCAAAAATATGGTTTTCGCAAAATTTGTTAAGAAAAAATGATTAATTCATTTTTCGCAATGTTATTGGTTGCTATTGAAACAGCAACGCGAAATAGGCTACTCGAAATCATTAAGAAAATAATCAATATATTTCAAGTAATTGTTTAGTTTCTATGGTTGCATGGTTACTGCTAAAAATTGTTATCCTGCCAAAAAAACATTTATATGTTAAACATTTAAGTTTCATTTCTAATTTGAGCTCACTAACCAATCCCCTCATCTCCCTCCTCTCTTCTGTACTAAACTCACTGATTGCTAAAGGTACTATTTCTCCATAATTATCTCCGTCATACCACTTATTGCTCTTTATAATTGATCACACATCTACACTCCACTTGGAGATAGTAAATATAAGATAACAATAATCTGTTACTATTAAAATTGTTTATTTCTGTAATATACCTATTAGGTATAATAATATACAGGTGTTACCACAACCTATACCCATATTAACCGACAGTAAATAAATTGTCACGCGCTGGGTGTTACCACTGGGTAACTCCCCAAAATCATATTATTCATTGTTATTTGTTTTGTATTCTTTTATCTCATCTAATTAATGTGCATATTTGATGTATAGATTGTAGATTGTCTTTTTACTCAATAAAAAAAAAAAAAATATGTTAAACATTTGAGCATATGTATTTTTAATATTTTAGGGCTTGAAATTAAAGAGTTCTATGTGACGATGTCAGAATTGTTCAGTGGAGCGTCTAAAAATTAAAATATTTACTTCAAAACAAGCGATTTAAAATTTTTTTGCGCCAAAAAATTTGTAATCTTCTATTCATTCAGTTTAATTTTAAGTATTGCAAAAAAAAATTCATACGGAGACGGGTAAGGGAACGGTACCTATACCTGTAATAAAAATGACTGCAGCGGGAAAATTCGTTTTCATAACTATTTTAGAACACATTAAAATGTTTGTGATATTATATAAAAACTATAGAACAAGATTCCTCATAACTCATAAGTTAGTATTAAATCAATTAATTAAAAAAGCTGATTATAATTCACAACAATTTTTATGAGTATCTGATGTTAGAAATTTGACAACATTCGTCAAAATCACGAAAATGTGCAAATCGCTCTGAGTAAGAAATTCATAAAAAATGTCCTTTTTATATCTCAGATTTGAAAACTACATTCATAATTCCCTCATAAGATTTTTTACTTTTAACAAAAAAAACTTTATTGATACTCAAATTTTTTTTGAGCGTTTGTATTGCACAGGAGGAAGTGGAATTAAAGAAATGTGTACCTACCTATCCAATACTTGCGTGTTGATGGTGGGCGGAGGAGTGCGGCAAAGGAATATAATTAAATTTATATCAGACCAACAACATCATGAGGGAGATTATTTACCCGTTTTTATTTTTATTTAATCCCGATATTACAATAGTTACGTATTGCACATAATATATTATTAGGTATATACCATAGTTGAGATTTAATCAAATTCCCATTCACGGCAAATAGAATTTTGAAGATCATTTTATTCATCAAACTTTTACATACGGTAAAATGAAGGATTCATTTACTATAATATATATTATACTTTTCAGTAATCTATCAATGTTGCTTACATATACTTGATATATATACTGCGTATTCGCACACAATGGAAACTTAAAGAAGAAACATGATGATTTAATACATTTAATAGGTAAAATAAGAATACTTACAATATATTATTAATATACTTACGTACGTCGTAAATTATAATTAGCAAATATGTTTTCGAATATCATATATTACCATGATATTATATACTTACAGACTTCCATAGAACCATCTATTGTAACACTCTTTCCAGGGTACAAAAGAAACAGAAGAACATACAAATATTAAAATAACCTAACTCATAGATCACTTATGTTTTAATCAATATTTAAAAAATGACGAATGTTTAATACTATTATTATTTATACCTAATTTATTAATATGTAATAACAATAATTATACTACCATTTTTATTTTTAGAATTATTGTAGGTTAACCAAAAGAATTAACAATACTATAAATTTAATAATTATTTCTATAGCAAAATTATAATTTATCCGATTCATATTTAATTAGTGATTTTTGATTAGTATTAAATTATATTATGGATATGGGGCTTGTATGATTTAAAGTCTGTGACAATAATACCATAAACGTACGAATGGACAATTCCTGGAAACATCATTCGATAGAAATGTACAGGAGTCATACAGAAATCGAGGGAACGAATTATCAAATATTATATTTTTCGCATCATTTTTTATTTGCTTTTACAGACCATTAGGCCCTTTGCAGTCAATACTAATTCCAGGAACTGGAGCCTATAGGGTTTTTCGGTTCCAGTTCCGTTTCGGTTTTCTAAAAAAATATAAGGGTTCTAGAACCGGTTAATACCGGTTTTGAAAAATACCGATTATTTTCGGTTAATTTTGATTTCTGATTATTAAAGATTTATTAAAAAAATAGTCTGAAATAATTTATTTATTCTTGTTTAAATTGTAATTATTTCATGAAAATAGAAGGATTATGAAAAGTCAAAAAATAATTACAAAGATATATAATAATGTACATAAATATCAGCCTATACAAAATCTATAGGAATATAAGATAATATTGTAAATATTTCTTTGGGTTAGGTTAAGCTATTTTATTCCATCACATAGTAAGAATTTGTAAAATATCATGTAATATTTCATATTTGTAGTATTGTGAAATATTATGATTTGATGAAATAAATATTTTTAATTTAAGTAGACTAGTCCAAATAACTAGTGTATCCTAACCTAAATAACCTTTTTATAATTAAGGTTGCGGTTACGGTTTTTCATTTTTGGAAATAAAAGTTCCGGTTCCTAAATTTTTAAGGTTAACTGGTTCTTTTCTGTTCCGGTTCTGGTCCCTGAATGATTCACATCATAATAACCTATAAAATATCTAACCTGGTATATTTTCATTCAAATGTTCTAGTTTTATTATAATTCAATTAAAAAAATAAAATAATTCCTGGGTATTCCTGGTCCCGAGTATCCCGGGAATTCCAGGGAACGGGATTCTTTCCCAAGAATTAAAAATTTACGACGATGATAAAAGTTTATGGAAGGAAATTGTCAAAATCATTATAAAATGCCTACTTAAATAAAGTGTATTACATGACATAATGAGAGGTTCATCGTTAAAATTGTTTTTCGTTATATATTTTAATATTTGATTTGTATATAGATATCGTTTTTTTACTATTGTTATAGAATGATTATAATTATAGTTGTGAGTTTATAATGTTTTTATTGCTGGCTTCGTTTCAATAAGAAAGAATGATAAAAACAATTATAACAGAAATCTATAATGCGATGTCACGGTAGTCATAAAATTGTTTTTGTGTTAATGTAATCTGAGAAAGTATATATTATTTATTAATTAATGTAAATCTTTTAAAATAAGTGGTTTTTTTTATAGCTTAAAACTTAATTTGTCTTTTCATTAACTGCAAAAAAAAAAGAAAAAAAGCAGTAGATAAAATCACTAAAAAGCATTTACCTGCAGCGTCATCGCCACTTCGTAGTAGTATGAGTCCGAAAATACAAATTTAAAGTTTTTATTATTTTAATATAAGTACTTTCGCCCTATAGCTGTCAAATGTTAGAATGTTGTTTTTTTACTTTAAGCAAATTAAATGCAACTACAGTTTAATTTATGTACCAAACTGTTAAATTTGCGTATGTGGTATAATACCGAACAAAACCCTAATAAAATATTCAGCTTAGTCATGGACTCTGGACAAATAATGAGTAATAATAATAATTATTACTTTATTGAAACGCAGCAAGAAATGCGCAAGAAAAAATAAATTGTGACATTAGTATTATAGTGCATCATAGTGCTATAGTGACATTATATCGTTCTATTGGTATCAGGACATTCCCCCCTCCGGCTGTTTTTGGTGTAGTAGAACATTTTCCCCCGGATAAATTTTTGGATGCGGATATTTTCCCGCCTTATTTTTTGTTTTTTATTTTTAATTATTTACCTTCGAATATAAAATTATTATTTTTAACACATATCTTTTAGCTTTTGTTCATATTTATTTATTTTTATTTTTGTAAAAACTGTAGGTTAACTTAAAAAATCTTTAATCTTAATTTCAATAAAAAAATAATAAATAATATTTAAAACAAGTTAAGTAAAAATTTAATTTTAAATAAAAGATTGTCTAAATAATGTTCCATCCATACACCATTTGACCGATTTTGATAACTCTAACATTCCTTCTGGAAAACAATTATTCGATTGGTATTTGTTTTCATTATCAAATCATAAAAACGGTTTTGGTTAGGGCCCTAAAGTAGTAGCCCAAATACCATTTATTTTTAATTTCGATAACGGGCATAGCGAAGGATACTTTTTATTACGAATTCTTCTTAGTTATTCCGTTCGATTATACGTATCATAATTAATAATCGATGTACAATGCTTTTATCGCTGAGAATCAGAAACATAGCCGGATTGGGCATATTGTGCATTGATTTATCGACCAGTAAATATATGATTGTTGTACGCAGATCTGCATAGATAACAGCCTTACAGAATACAGGGTGATTTACCAAGCATGTTTCACCTCTACCCCCTTTTTTTTCAATAATTATTAGTATTGCAGTTGTTCAAAGATAAATTTTTGGAAATTTGAAATATGGTCTATCATTATTTTCGTATGGTATATTATTTAAAAATTCCAAATATAAACATTTGAATCAAATCATTATTAAAGGAAAAAAAGGAAGGGGAGAGCATGATTGGTTAATCACTCAGTATAAGACCCGCTGGCCAGAAAAACAAATTATCGGTTTCAAAAGGCTTTTATATTTTGTACTCGTTAAAAACTGATGGAGACAAAATAGACGTTGAACGATAACGTTGAGTTATACATCGTCCGTAAACCGATTACCTATTTCAATATAATATAGGTAATATTTATTTTCAATAACGACGGTTTACTTGAGATAACAAATAATTTATCGTAGACATTTAATCTACAACATTGTTATTTCACGGGCTTGTCACGCGAATCGTTCCAAAGCTGTCCTAACATGTCTCGTAGTCGTAGACATTGCATTTAATATAGTTTTATATAAAGCCCATAATAGAGTGACCATCTGTGATTGTTGGGTATACGCACAAGTGTAAAAATAGAACTGAAGCTTTATTATATTATTAAGGTTTATCATATTATATTATTTATTATTATTATTATAGAGTTCAACGAAAATATTAATTGTAATATTATTTATTGCTTAATATCAATCGAGTTTTGTTTAAAACTTAAATGGCACAAAAATAATGAAAAACAAATTTAATATTAACATTTCTCGGTTCACGTTTAAAATCCAAAATGTTGTTCACAATTTTTAAGTGTTTACAATATACATACAATATGTATGCAATATTAGAAAATAATATTATTATAATGCTTCAACTACGCGTGGATGTATGGTAAGTAGTAGTATAAAGTTAAGTTTTCTAAAAGTATAAATATATTTTAAACTAATTAGTTTTTTAGGTACCTAAGAAAAAAGTAACAGTTTTTCAACTCGAACGCGTCCCAATCCTGTCAGAGGTAACATGCATACACACGGACCTAACCTAACCTACACACGGACTCGAACAGTGTTTTCCCCCGAGACCATATATACGCTTTAATAGTACAGTTATAGGACTTTCTGCTTGCAGAAGGTCAAATCCCACGAGTCTATCTTGTAATTATACGAGTTTAACAAATAAATCGACAAGTCCGCTGTAAAAACTATGGTTAATTTGGGTTTTGATTATACGAGTAAAAAAAGAAAGAAGTAAGATAAACATTTTAAATAGGTCATATCATAATATCCATAAGGTGTATCTGATATTTGTACCAAATAACTTGGTACCTTTCTAGGCATATAGGTGCGCAGTTAACCTTATAGCAACACTATGAAACAAAGTGAATACTTATCACATCACATAGAAAACGGTTAAAATGAATTAGAAATCAGAATAATGATATTAATATTATAATATTATTATGTGATTGCAATAGCTGATTAATCATTTAGTGTGAACGTACAATGATAATATGAAAATTAATAGTTGCCAGCATGCTAGTTGGTATGTCTGACTGCCTAAACTTAATTTTATTTGTTCCCAAAGGTTAGACCGATCATCGGTTAGCACCCGTTAGAGGCAATAGTCACGTGCTGCAGTCTCTCACTGAGAGAGTCACGCATGCGCTATTCGCTTATTACTTTAGTTGTGTTTGTGTGTGTAATTTGTATTTTGTATACCACTACTACCACAGAACTACCACTGCTACTACTAAAAAAACCGTGAGACTGCGGCGGTGGTGGTTGCCTCGGAGGCAGGACCATTGAATTTATAAAATACAGCCATAAGCAATGACACATCTTCGAATTTGCACTCAAGTCTCAAATGTTCACCTGTCATGCACGACCGTGAAGATACACTCCGTAGTCCTTTCCATTCATAAATGTTACTTACAATTTAAAATTTAAATTATGTAATATAATCCAACAGTATTTTATAATTAAAATTATTAAAAACTATGTAAGTATTTTCTAGGGAGCTGATTCCACCCTTTCCTCCTCAGGAAAACCGCAATTATGACGATTAGTCTCGAAACGATGTTTTGCACGTCATTACTAAAATAATATACCGATGATTATTATTGTGTGCTAATGCGACGGGTTCGGATAATGAATCATAACATTTTTTGAATAAATGTTATGCGATACTATGCTACATACACCTTCGGATTGTTGACGACAAACAACACAAATGTATTATGTTGATAATAAATATTTCTATCTGTATTCTATAATATAGGTACTTGACGGCTGACAGATACCATTATAAATTATTATTATGATTCGTATAATTATTGATTCAGTAGGAAATATTAGAGAATTAATTTTAGTATTTATGTGCATATTAATAATATGTATTGTACTATTGTTATATCACGATCGAAAAACTGTTGCAACTCGTTTATTAAAAATTATGTACCATTTCAATGAATAAAAATTAATATGCTGGTTATTATACAATAATAAATTATAGACTAGTTTTAATTGGGTTAAGCTTATTAATGACATTAAGAATATTATCGGTTCAACGCCATAGTGGTACACTGGTACCTCTTGCATTCAACATAATATTACAACATTTATTTTTACATATAAATATGTTTTTGGGCTGGGTACAGATATTTTTATTTTTTAACTGATTTGGCGTAACACTTTGTTTATCACCATAAAACCGAAAAAAATGTAAAAATATCTAATTCTCACAAAGTATAATATAATATACAATTAATGGTTACTTATTAATACATATTTATGATTCAACTATTTTCTTCGCTACTTTTATTTTACTTAACCTATAGGCATCTAATCATTCTAATCTGACAAAAATGGTTTTGAAAATTTTTATAGGTTTACGATGTATCCATGAAAACATTATAGAAAATTACTGCTGTAGTAAGTGTGTAGCTACTCGGTGTTGTCGAACTCGTGCTATTTATTGATCAAAATCCAATTCTACTCTCACGCTATTAAAATTTTTTTCACGTTCATATTTTTGAACACTAATGGTTAGTCCAATTTTTTTCGAAACTTGAAGCGAAAGCAAAACCACTGGGGGAAAAAAATTATATTTTTACTTTTTTTTTTCTTTTTGACATAAACGTAGCTCGTTAATCGATATTTTCCACTTTGAAGAAAATGTATGAATCATAAATATGTATTAATAAGTAACCATAAATTGTATACCTAGTGGGAATCAGGTAATTTTTACATTTAATTCGTTTCTATGGTGATAAGTGATAACCAAAGCGTAACGCAAAATTGGTTAGAAAATAAAAATACCATCTGTACCCAGCCCAAAAACATTTAAAAAATAATCAGTTTTTCCAGTCCTCATATATATGTATATATTTGTTTAAAATGGACAATCTTATATTATTATGTAGGTAAGATTTCATACACAACGATTGATTAACATTTTTGATTTCTATTACATCTACAAAGTAATTATTTATATTATTATTAAAGTTGTATTAATATATTAAAGTGATCACCATAATTAGGGACTAAGACATATTTTACCCAGATATACATAGGCGTTATGTAATATGTTGTTAAATGCATTTTAATGAACTATTGAACCAGCTAAAAGAGTAACGTTTTGTTGTCCATTGAAATTCCAACTATAAGTTCAATTCTTTAGAATCAATTAGACAATAATTTTTAAATACCTATTTCATACAATTTAATATAGGTATATTAAATTGTATGAAATAAAATTAAAATTGTAGTTGATTAATGTATAGAATTATTCAACTATGAAATTAGTTGTTATCAAAACACATTTGAATCGAGTTAAAAATGTTATGGTATGTGTTAGAACGTATTACAATTATTTTTACCTACAGTATTTTTTTTATCTACATAACATTATATTTTATAGTTATCTATATAATCCAAATAAATTTAATTATTTATGTAAATTTACGAAAATGACATTTAGTACAGACCGAACTCCCTTGTTCGCTTAATCGTGAAATACAATGTACATGCGTTTAAAGTATGTATAGCATATTAAGGAGGTGCATAATATGTATAGCCAATGAGGTAGAAAAGAAATGGGTAAAAAAAATGTGAGTACGAAAAAGGTTGTTTATTGTTATTAAAAGGAATATTTTGTTGTTAAAATACGAAAATAGATGTAAGCTCGCATAATATATAATATATATTTACGTACGTTGTACGTACAACGAATTGTATCTTCTCATATTATACTTTCTACTTTTGTTATTTTCTTGATTATTTCCACAAATAAGACACAGCTATATTGTTATATAGGTATAAATGTATAACGGATAAATAGTATAAATTGAATCGAAATAATCAATGCGGAGTGTAGAATAATAAATAACATAGAAAAAAAGTGTTTGATTAGCGCGTGGGTTAAGAGATAAATTAAAAAAAATTATATAAAACAAATACGTAAACGGAGCCTGATGGAAGTATTATATTGGTTATTCAGTGACATGTGATTTTATTGTTTTGGGAAGTATCTGAGAACACTATGGCGGTTTGGAAATTTAACACTGTTTTTATATCATGTTTTAAATACGTTGTAGGGTTTGAAAATCTTAAAAAGTTCTCAGCTTTTTTCAAGAAGATACAAAGAATGTAATGAAAAAAAATTTCATCATTTTTAAATAAGATATATCGTGCCTTCATGGCTATATATATAGAATTAAATACATACCTAATATGGTTTAATAATTAACGTATCCATAATATTAGTATAAATAATACATTAATACTTGTATGTTTTTCATTTAAAAGTCGTAAATGTAAATCGTAATACATAAGTTAATATTATTATCATAATATTATTCCATGGTTTAGTTTACTAAAGCCTCTATAATAAATATTATAGTTACCAACCTTTTTTTAGTAGTTGATAGTGACCAATAATAGATTGATGTATTTTATTTTACTTTTTATTTTAGTTTAATTTAATTTTACAAGTAAACATAATATTATCTGGAAATACGTACACAAGGCACACAATACCTCGTCGATACGATCGTTTAATAATTATTTCACGGATAATCGACCGACTTCAGGCACTGATCTGACAAGTCGGACGTTTAACCAAAACATTTAAAAAAACATAGTCTGTAAGGCTCGTCACATCGTTATACAATATAGCCCTTGGCTCAATACAGCCACCACCGCAGTCCGTAGAAGAAGAACAAATTAAAATTAAACTGAAAAAAATAATTGGAACGTCGTCAAAGTCCATTATACTACTTATATTATAAGTTTTTAATTATTCTACAGCCGTGGGCATTCATACAGAATACAATCCACGTCCACGATAGCCCGCTCGCATCTCGTTACCACTCATTAGCAAGTCGACGGGGTGCTGGGTCATGTTATTATTTAGTCGACGGCGCGCGGCGTGTTTATAGGTAGGTACCAATTAAACGTCGCCGGCGGTGTGTCAACTATATTATATAGATTACAGAGGTACCCCGTCGCGAGTTCCACTTATACCTGTATTATTATTATTATTATTATTATTTATTATATATAGTAGCACCGCGGTATAATACACCGTGTTGTCCCGGCGCGTCGGGGGGGGGGAGGTTTGAGCTTTTAAAACTTTAGCCCGCAGGATTGATTAACCCACCCCGGCCCAGGGCCGTCGGATGATTGCCTGTTGGAGTTCTCTTAAGTTGTTCGACAGAGCCAAAAGTTTTTACGTGTTATTAAAGCGCTAAGCCAATATAACGAACTTCTCCACATAAACTATACGCACATTCACATACACGAATATATATATACTTCCCTCTATCCCCTCTTCGATGTTCCTCCTCGATCACTCGCCCATTCCCTGAGTATACGTATTGTTTGTGTGTGTGTGTGTATACGAAATTAAAAACAATCGAAAACAATAAACTCCCCACTCCCCTTCACACTCCCACACACAGCTACGACCGTATGTCCGCCAACGAGCGCCCCCGAAAGCAAAACAACCCGATACTCGCGGCGTGCGCGTGTATTAAGCGAAAAATGTTTTTAATCCCTTACCTTTCATATAAACCCTCTTTTATTTAATGATTATTTATGGTCGAACTTTTTCTCACTAGGATTAAACGGTCTCTCGTCATTTCCCGTGCGGGCCGGACGCACTTGTGTAGGGTGGTGGTGGTGGTGGTGGTGGTGGTGGCATCGTTCGATATGGGGGAGGGGGTAGGGGTGACGCTGCCACCACTCTTTCAGCAGGCCCGACGAGGGTCGGAATAAAAATGAAATGAAGAAATTAATTTTTTGCACCAAAGACAAGACGGTTTTTATATATAAAACGGCTTTGAGAAAGAATTATTATTGTTCAGTTTTGGAATAAAGTTTTTAATAAAATATAATGTCTCTGAACCATCGTAAAGGTCTCCATGTATATATATATATATATGTATGAAACTCACTTTGCCCGCGTCTTCTTACATGACAGATAAGATTTTACGTGAAAGAATAATAATTGCTGTCGCTGCCGTGAACGTTAGTCTGCGCTCCGTCTAGAATGAAGAATCTCTTCTCGTCAATTAGATTAATTATTGTTGGAATTCTCGTATCAGACTATAATATATATAGTTGGTCCAGCGATCAAATTCGTACCGTTGCGAGTACAAGTCAAGGGCTGCGTTTTGGAAAACTAAAAGAAGAAAACTATTTCCGTGATCAACACTTTTACCCACGACATAAAAATACTTAAAGGGCGTGAAGTATAAAATACAATAAAGCTTTTATTGTTAAATATTTAATGGACATTTTAAAGTTATTGCAATCTACGTGTCTGGTTTTTTTTAGGCAGTTCCGATAAATATCATTTAAAACTATACAAATATGTTATATTAAAATGATTCGATTGTTTTTCGCAGCTGTAATTATTGAAAACAAACATTACCCATGTATTTGTGTCCATTATTTACAATTATCGATCAAATTAATAAATTTATAAAATGTCTGAAAATGGAGCAGAATTTTTAAATATGAAGTTTGTTTTAGATAGATATACTTTTCCACTTTTTTGAATTTAAACATTTAAAGTTCTTTTAAGAGTTGATTTAAAATTCTATTCCTAAAATCTATAATATATTGTACAGGATATAAAAGATGAAAAATCGATCTACATAAATTGATGCCGAATCCAAATCGGTTTTAAGGAGTCTTATTTTAAGTTATCTAAAAGTTACATCAATTTTTATGCTTGACAGTTTCAGCGAAAAAAAAATTCCCGCGCGCAACAGTTTGTTGGGAATTAAATATTTTAAAATGAGGAAAGAAAATATTGAAAAAATTGGCATTGATAAAACAAAATTAGATTGTAATTGATACGAGGTACATTATCATGAACCATTTATTTTTGTTTTGTACCTCACATATTGTATATTCTGGTGTTAGGAGGTTAAAAAATATCATTTTCTCCCCTAGAATTATGCCAGGGAGAAATTGCAACCCCATATGCCATATTTGTGTGTGTAGAAGTTAGTTACATGTTTTAGCGAGATGTGTTACACTCACCCTATTGATAACTTACTAATAACGTACTAGGTACCTATACCAAATATTATTATGGTATTATGTCTAATTACCAATTGTATTGCCTTGTTATAACGAACTCCTTGAAATTGGACAATTTATAATCCCCTTATGAAATAATACTAGAAATTAGAATACAATAATATTAGAAACAAATTTTAACATGTAATATTATCAAGTAGTAAAAATCAAAAAAATGTTATGTTTATTAATCAATAGATTGATATTATTATACCAAATATATCTTCAAATAAAAAATTTTGTGTAGAAGAAAAAAAAACGAAGTGATCAAAATAAATAAATGCTTTATGAACAGCAAAAATTGATGAATTTTTAAATTTGAAATACTTGAAACACAAATCCGATGTTTAATATGTGGTTTTTATGAATTGTAATAATATACAGGGTACCTATTATAGGCGTATATATTGTAAGTTTTATCTCAAATCATTTTAGCTGTATAAATAAATATTTTAGCGTTGGGCTTTCGTCAAAACATTAGTATTTCAGATGTTACTTGCCTTGGTAAACACGAGTTTTGTTCCATTATACCGGTATTCCCAAAAGTATTGTGTTACAGAGGAGGTAAAGTTACCATTGTAAAATTTCTCTACTGGACGACATACATGTTAAGAATTTTGATGGAATATAATGTTTTCCTCCCAACCGTTTACCTATGATTTAAGGTGAAGTGACCTCAAAAAGCTTTGTGGAAATTCCAGTAAATCCATTGCAAAACTCTCGTGAGATTCAAAGTTTTATCTACCTTCAGCCAAAATACGGGTGTTGCTTTACATCATATATTTGGTATTCAGTCATATTTTATCAGTAACTCTAATAAAAATCGTAGAAAACTGTGTAAACTATAATGATAGTGAATTATTTATTATTTGTGTCGGTGGAAAAGTTATTTCACCCATCAGTGGTTTTTCTTACAGTAATTTCTATAGGTAATGAAAATATTAATTTTGAAAAAAAAATTTGTCACACCGTCAATTATGAATGATAAAATAAAATAAAATAGATAAATAATTTTATCAATATAATTTAAATAGATTTTATACAGCACACTACACTTTTGAAACATATTTACTACATTTAAGTAGTTGTTTTTTTTTTCGAAAAAGAAACACTCATCGCTGTTAAACCAATAGCTGCAGCGTTCTCTTTCTGCTCAAAGCCTAAAACAAACAGTTATTGAGCGTTCCAAAATTATTACAAAACACGAAATATCTTTTTTATTTTGATAAAAATTTGAAGTATTACACTAGATATACTGAAGTGAAAATAAATACAAATTATACAATTTCGAGGACTGTTGTGAAACGCAACAACAACCATACTAAAAAGAAAAACAAATTTACGACCATTGTATCGCTATAAATCTTTAAACCGTATGTTTGTGTTATTCCTATTTTTTCGTTTAGTATTGTTTAACGTCCTCGTATATGGAATTGGGATTATTTATATACGTAAGAATATATAACATACCAGCCGGCTATTAATTATTGTATATCCTGGGCGGATTTAATTAGTATAGGTTTAAAATCAGGAAGAATTTAATAAAATATATTACATTTATACTACCTTTTTCCTGATAAGTATATATTTGTACCAGGTAGAAAAGAATTCGGAATTCGGAATTCTTAACATTCCCAAACCGTTAAAACAAAAACGATTTATGTCTACCAAAAAAAAAAAAAAATGAACAAATTAATATTTAAACACGCATTTCGCATTAAAAACAGGCAAACAAAAAAATAAAAAATAAAATAAACAACGCATAGTGTACCTACATATTTTGTCTGTTTACTAATTTATAGAAAATGAAAAATAAAAAAGAAGAAAGAAAATGTAATTATACAAAATTAATTTTAAACAGCTGCGTGTACGCACTGCTAATAGTTTTAGGACCCTATAGAAACTTCGCTCATCATACGGTATATTTGTAACAGTTTTTGGAATAGTTTCCATTTATATTATAAATATAATAATAATTATTAAATACAAGTTAAAAATCTCACATGGACTTAATTGTAATAATTGTTAAATGTAATTCATGCAAGATTGAATGATTTTATAGAAATGACAAGTCCACCTTATGAAAAATACAGAGTTGAGCATGGTTGGTGAATCACACTGTATATTTGAATGAAACGATAAATTATTATCATAAAACGCGAACGTTTACGTCAAAATGTAAAGGGAAAAGTGTATTGTTATTAGCACTGGTATTTTAAAATGTCCACACAGATTTATATCCAATATTAACATAATGTATTATTTATTATTAAGTTTGTTGTCTGGTTACATAACTGTTTTAAACCATAAGTTAAAAAAAATATGTTTTCTTGATAAAACTTTGTATTAATTAATCACAGTAAATAATTGTGATGTTTTAGTATAAAAAAAGATGTTTCTCCATACTCCATTGGTATTTAACCTCTCACAATCCCACCCACCAATTAGGTTGTTAGGTAAATTAGGTAAATTAATTACACGAGATGGGTAATTCTGTTTTTCCTAAATATAACAAGTGTTACGTGCCCTATTATTTATGTATAACGTAGCTCACGTTTCTGATAGTATATCGATATAATTAATAAGGAAATTAATGTAAAATAACATGCTGAAGTCATCGCAAGAGCGCAGGGAACACAGTATTAAATAATTAAACTATAAAAGTGTTGTCACGCGTCTCTTCTCGAGAAAGTCTCGACATTCGTACGAAAGAATCGACCAGAATACCAAATTATGCTACGAGACCCGAATTCTACCTTTTGCCAGATATTCGCCACTAATACGACTACACATTCTTTAGGACGAGATCACAATATATAATAGAGACTATGACAGAGCTCGTCGGACACTTAGAGACAGGTCGTAAAACCACTCAAAGTTATCAGTTTAGAGTCAAGTCATAAAACCACTCAAAGTTATCAGTTTAGAGTCAAGTCGTAACACCGCTCACCACTCTACTATAGACGAGAGTTTACATATTGTGATTTTGTATTAAACATATATTAACAAACACACATTATATCCAAATACATCACGTATTAATTTTCCTGAGGTGATGTATATATCGACGACAGTTGGGAAGTAACACAAGGCGTATATTTTTATACGTCATATACGACACCTATATTATATAATGTATTATAATAATATGCCTACCGAGTGATCATAGAGTGTTATACGAAAACTGCTGTTATTTCATAAGGATCGTGTAATTTATAATACAACATTTATTTATTAAATCTGTAAATTGCTTTCCTTCGACTAAAACTTATTTTTACCTCCCAACTCTGTGTGCTGAAGTAATTTTGTACGATAATTTCACGTAATCAAAAACGATTCATGTGCCTCAAAAAAAATATATATATATGTACAATACTATAATAACTTCATGACATAATATTTGATATTGTAAAACACGGTATTCCGTATTTTTTTTATACGAATATTACGTGATTTTTACGGATCGAATTGGTCCTGTAGCAAAAAATCAAATGAGTACAATAAGTCGACTGATGTTGATGACCGTCCAACGATGACGAGATTACTAAAAAAAAAAAAAAAAACGATCATACTGACGGTAGTAGTCATATGTCCCTCTTTTGACGGACCACCTGAGGTCAATCGATCTAGAATTATTTTTCTTCTTTTAGGCTTTGTTATTTTAGTAGAATTTTCCGAAACAATGATCCTTAAGAAAATTCATAGTGTTAATCAATAACTCTAGGCGAAAAATATTTTTTAAGAATAAATGATCCTAATAAATAATTATTACAGGGCACAGAACGATCTTAGATAATATTTATATTTTATTGTTCAATAATAATTTTATAATATCTAATAATTTTAGTCTAAGACAATATTTCCGTTCTGATGGCCAAACGAAATTGTATACATACATCATTCGGTACAAAATTGTAAAATTGTCTATAAAGTTTAATCCTCAATCTTTTGGATTCTGAGCGGAGCGAGGAAGCTAGTATGGTTTTACAATGGTGTTTATTTATTTATTTTTTTTTTATCCTGTATACAAAATATCTACTAGAAAAAGTGCTTAGATTTCAACATATAGTACCTTATATTTTAGAAAATTGGATCAAGATGGTACTTTAGACGGGTCATTTTTCGATTTTCTCAATAGTTATTTAATGCCACAGGAAAAACCACCGAAAAATTACGAAAAACCGCTAAGAATGAGATTTTAATTTCTAACGCTTTGTTTATCAACACAGACACTAATAAAAAATAATAATACCTATTATAATATAAATTCAATTTACTGGATATTATCCACAGAGCGAATGAACTCAGGACAAGGAATTACTTCTTAGGTAGTTAAATGGTTTTAAAACACTTTTTAATTTGAATAAAACCGTTTTAATTAAATATCTCGCAATAAGCAGTAACGGTCAACGTAGTGGAGTTAAGGCTTAGTATTTGTAACTAGCTTTGAACATAGTGTGCTGTGCTAGACAGGCGTATCTGCTGGGAACAGACAGCGTTGCTGAGAGCAGACTGCTTGTGGTATCAAAATTGGGTCCTACTTGTATTATTGACCTTTAGTACTTTTTTAAATTATAACGATTCCACAATGCCTTCTTAAATAGATAAATAATTAGTAGTTATTGGAAAAAAAAATATAGCTTTTGAAAATATGACGAAAATAATGTATTGTCATGTGTTTTTAGACTATATATACCTACCTATATTTATACGATTTGTCGGTGATTTGTATGGCGCACGGTGCTGCACACGGATATACAGATTACATACAAAAGTGCGGTGGCGAAAAGTATCACATTACGCCGAATAAGACCTTTGCGGGGCGGTGGGACGAGGGTGGCAATAAAGTCTTCGTGGAAGAAAGATGATCGCCACCGCCGTGTAATCATTTCCCTGCAGTGGCAATGGGCAGGTTAGGTGTGTATGCAGTTGTAGCAGACGAACTAACCTTTCAAAGGGCGCGTATCGCAATATTATTTTATGTGCATGCTAATATTATATTACTGACAAGTAAACAACTTATATACACATATATTTAGGTAAGCTAGACAAAGTCTCACTACTCGAACTAGACGACGACAAAGTCTCAAAATTAGACACGGCACTGCGACGGTTGCAAATTCGGGTGGTTTATGAACCGCACGGCGCGCACGCTGTAATCAGTATAAAGCAAAGTGCCTATAAATCCAATTCATTCCCACAGGCCATCCATCGTCTTATAATACATGACGTATATAGTATTGTAGGTACCACAGCAATAACTTTAAGGGACACTATGTTAAAAATTAAAATTATAATACATTGGTACCTATACACATATCCCAACCTTTCTCCGTAATTAGTATAAAACGCTCATTCTAATTTTGTGTCCTAATGTATATGGTCTAATTCAAAGTCTGATTTAAGCAAGTCCGAAGAATACCTACTTAAAGACAACTGTTTCAAATACTGTGATTGGTACAAGCTTTTTTGATGTACATCAGCAGATAATTTTATGAAAATGACGAACTTGGTAGGTATACTATGAATTTAAAATTCAAATAAATATTATTCCAAGAATTGTATAGTTTATTCCAATCGTTTAAGTAAACAGTAATAAATCCTTGATTAGATATAACATTTATAGTCATAATATTATATCCTTCCTGTTCAATTCGAATAAGTCACATTAGATTATTATTATATTTTTATCGAAGACACTTGTACATGAAAAAGGGCAACTATTATTTTAGTGACATATTTTTCCGGACATTTATTTAAACAGTTTCACATACTTTTTCAGGGGGCGTGAAAAAAATGAGCATGAGTGAAAAATCCAAAAAAATGCAAAAATCACGAGGGTAATGTCAACGATACCGGAAGGACTAAGCCGGAACATTTGTCTTGGCGAGGATGAGAAAAAGTGGACTTTAAGAATAATGACTAAAACACTATATTATATTATTATGATATAATATAACATTATATACAAGGAATATATTATACAGGGGATTAATCTATTCAAATTCTGATTTTTGGAATTATTAAGTACCTACCTATAATTAAAGGACTATATTCCAACTATTTAGATTATTTATACCATTTAAAAAGTAAAGGTAGGTACAAATACTTTTTTTTAATTAGAACATATTTTTTACTGTACATTATTAGCAGACATTAGCAAACCGTTACGATAATATTATATGCTAGTATGAGACTTATGTCAGCAGTGATGCAGTGTTATGCACCTGCATTGGTTATTATTATTTGTCGTTTATGAATAAAACGAGGAACCAATTTCTAGTATTAATATTTATCATTCTATACGATTTAGATGAAAACAAAATATGTCCAGGAATTATGCTCCAATGAAAAATTATTTTCCCGAATGTGGAAAATTTGCAATTAGCGAAACTCAATATTGTAATTTATTGGGGAAACTCAATTAACAATATTATTTGATATCATTTATAATTAATTACTACATCCATGGACGTTAATTATAGTGATAAAGTTTAAAAGAGGTCGAGGGGTTTGATATTTATTTCAGATTACACGGGTTTTTATTTTTCTCAAATATATAATATAATATATCGTTTTTCTCCTACCCTGCCGCACCACCACCGTCTCACGACCACCTAGATGAGATTACTTTTATACTTTACATTCGGATGATTTGAAGCGAAAACTCTGTAATAATAAATAATAAATGTATAGGTATAATATACTATAGATCGAGGTACACGCTTATATGCTCTACAGCTGACAGCCCTGGGACGCATAGTTTCCATTGGGTCCTATATTCGTATATAAACGTACAACCGGTGTTGTGCTACACATTTCTACGATTTATTATATACATTACATTATTCGTGTTTAAACGATCGTAGCAACCGAAAAATCAATAACTCTTTATAATATGTCTATGATATAGAGGAAATTTCGCGTATTGCGATCATGTACAATTTTAGATCGTCTCTATATATATTACAATATACCTACACAGGACGAATGTTTTGATCTGTAACTTTGACAGTTTTTGATCAGTGTACCTATATACCTACCCAATTATTATGTTGGATATTAATCAATAAAATGTCGCCGGAATACAATATAACTAGCTAAATTTTAATTCATTCTAGGAGTTTTCTTCTTTTTTTTTAAGTACTAATAATATGTTTAAATTAGGTAGAGGTACCTATATCGCATTTTTATATCATCAAGTAATCAAATATAGTTACTATAGTAGGTACTACAATAGTGTTATTGTCTTATGACGTGTTTATTAGAAACTTATGTAGGTACCATCTTAAGGATTAGTGTATTACATACGATAAGTTATATGACTTTTTGATTTTTACCTATATGTAAGTCCTATATAATATATAACGACGGTGTGTTAATTAGGAATTCTTTAAAAGTTATAACAAAGCCACTCTATAGATTGGAAATCCTACACACAGGACGCTGATGGTACTCTTGGGGGTTGGAGGGGGTATTGCCACGGGGTAGGGAAATGTTTTGAATTATTTTACGATTTTTCATATAAGTACATAGTACATATATACCTACCTTTTAAACTATTGACCCCGTTGTTTGTATTTAATGGATAAAATATTCAAAAATCGATGACCACTTTTTTTTACTGCGCATACAATTTTAATGCTAGCCCCCAATTATAGGCATCAATAATAATATTGTTCTGTCTTCCAGTTTTTATTTCATAAAATTTGAACATTTCATTTTAAAAGCCTAAAAATATTATTTGAGGTTGTTTCAAGGCGAGTATAAAAACCAGGGCTGTCATGTTTATTAGATACACGCATAAGAGCACTTGCAATTTTAAAAACGGCCGCTGTTTTCTGAATGCAAGATTTACTGCCGATAAAAAATGTGTAAAATTATAAAATATCTTATTACATGTTTATGTGTTGGGGTGATGGGATGTGATGCGGATTGGTCGTAGAGTCTCTGCGTATCTACATATATGTTCAAAATTTTCATTGTTTACGGTAGGTACTCTGAATTCTTATATCTATCAATTTAGTCGTGAGTGTATTGATTTCGTTTTAAATGTTTACTTTTTGCGGTAGATTTTTCTTTTGACGTTTGATTTGGACTATTTGTGAGTTCGTGTCCAAATAATGTAATGATCCTATTATATAATTATAATATGCCTTATGCTACTATGCAGTTTCACCAAAAATTATAACAAGACTCTCTCCCCTAAAAGGAATAATATGAGGAAAAACCGTTAACTTTTCCTTAACTAATAGTAATATACTGTTATATATATAAATAAATATAAATACATTTTAAAGTAAAACTGAAGAGACCTAAGTATTTAAATACCTATAGGTGTATATTGTACAAGACTATAAACTGAGCGAAAAGTCTTAGTAATTTGTATCTATTTTGATTTTTAGAATATTTCTATTCTTTCAAAATCTTAATATTGATTATAAACATTTAATTAAAAATTTTGTTTATTCCTTCAATAATTTATTGTAGTACAATTAATGAAACTATTGTAAATTGAGGCATGCCACAAGGCACAAATGGGTAAGTTAATTAATTTATTTGAACTCGTTAAGTTATGTTAATATTAAAAATGTAAGTAAAAGCAACTTTTATTTATTTGTAACTAGTAGATATCACTTAAAAGTTGAATTGAAAAAAAATTATTAAGTAATTTAATTTATTTAAAAATCAATTTTTTTTTTAAAATTAAATATGTACAGTCCATTTTAAAGCACAACAAGTAAATTAATTGATAAAACTATACACATAAAAAAATATATTATAAAACAAATACGTCATATAAGATTAGTTAAGAAAAAAAAAGTGGGAAAATATTTAACTGTTTTGCTTCGCAGTAGATGTCGAGTGTACCTGGTCAATGATAAATCATTTCTTATGTAAAACAAATCTGAGCTAAGACGGTCTGTCAGCTTTTATTACTAAGTATATTTTATTATATATTTATATTGCTATTATAGTAATTTATTTTACAGTTACCTGGTAATACCGTAGGTTGAATTAATTTTTCCCAAAAACATAGAGTTCATTATATTATCAATTATTATAATAGTATATTATAAATTATAATCGAGGCCTGTTGTGGTACGGTGGTTGGCCGCAGTCACTAACGTATGCTACGGACTACGGTCAAGCATTGTCCGGTGTCGCTGGCTCCTGGATGGGTTCCACCCTGGTTCTGGTCCTCACATACGCTTTTTAACAGTAACCCACCTGCCACCACACAGTCAATGACACATGTTGCCGAAGATAAAAAAAAAGTTTATAACTATATAAAATATTATTGTTATGTAATTAAGTTTATACAGATTTAGTATAAAATCTATAATTTGTCAAAAACTGGTTTTGCATAAACATTTTCATTTTTCTCTGTTTTTTTCTGAATATTTTGAAACGCATTGAGTATTTTTATTTTTGAAATATCTACTAGATTCTATATGCTACCAGAAACTATCCTCGAAGTTGTAGATTGTAGCATTTTTCTACTAAAAAACGTATACACTTAGACACATCAAACAATTAGTAAAATAAAATCACACACCATTATAAAATGATAATCAGATTCCAATTTGATGGATTTCAATTTTGATGCGTCCCTTCCTTCAATGACGATAGGCATTACTAAAAGACACAAGGTATACATTATTTAGGTACATTTTTGGCGTATGAATTTTTTATTAGATCACGACTTCAACGTCTTTTTAACCATCTAACCGAGTAATCGGATAGTTTTGAGAGATTTTATATTAATGTGTTTGGGCGAGATTGAACATTTTCTATGGAAATGTATATGTAATAAAGCTATGTTTATATACGTTATTTCGATCCCCGTTCAAATTTAGAAATAGTGCATTCAACAATTAGATTAGACAGTCTAAAATGTATAGTATTTACACAAAAACAATATTAACTATTCATTTATTTATTCTTGTTTTTTCATTAAAGCAATAATATATACAAAACAATATATATTTTGAATTAACTGGGTTCATATAAGAAAAAAATTAACTCTGCGTGACTGTAAAATTAATTAACTGGCTACTAATTGTAACTGCGTATCATGCCGAACAAATTTTAACTCATTATACAACTTAGTTAAAAGTAACTTTTTAACTTGGTTATGCCTCGGTATATATACAGAGTGTATATACCTGGAAGATATGACAAATTGAAATGTACATTTTGTTGAATATAATATATTATCAAATGTTAAATATTATAACGGAAGGTTCCTAATATATATTTTACGGGTTTTCGGTTTTTATTTAATTCGTTATTTATTCTCGACTGGCAAACAAAACGTTATGGATGCCTCTTCCTTTTCCTCCTACTCCTACTCGTTCTACTGCTACTCCATCTATTCCTACTAGGCCAGAGGCCTTCTCACTCCCCCCTCCCACCCATCTACTGATATTAAGATAAAATGTGTATATTTAATCCGTACCGGATCCCGCTGATCCAATATATGTCGAATTGGTTACAATCTATATTATAATATCTCGTGTATGCACGATCGAGGGTCCGTTATACTCGGAACGAACCACATCGTCCGAGTTGGTTGAACAGCGTATATAAGATAAAAAAAAATGCGTTCACTTATTGAACCATGTGCGAACGGAAAGAAAAAAAAAACAAAGAAAAAGAAAAAAAAGGGCTCACAATAATTGGGTCCAGACCGGAAACGAAACGCGCATATATATTATATGCTTTCTGGATACAGCACATTGTCTATGTAATACGTCACAGTATACCAACGCGTGAATTAATCATAATAATATTATATTTAAAAAATAGAAGTAAATACAGGATGATTTGCCGAGTATTATCTACCCCCATTTTTCATTTAATATCTACCTAATGAGAATTTATTATAATTATAATTTTTGTAATATTAAAGTTTACTTAAGGTCGATATTTTCAATTGTTTGGATTTATACCATTTAATTAGTGTTATCTAATGATACGCATACTTATATAAATAACTCATTTTTCAAATGAGAAAAAACTTTCATACTGGCAGACGGTTCTTTTTTCAAATTTTGATAAGTGTATAGGTACATCTAAATTCTAAATCAAAATCCAAATGAGTACCTAGCTTATGAGTTATTAAAATGTACTTACCTACTATAAGGGTCTACGAATAATAGTCCATAAAAAAGGTTTTACACATTATGCATATAAAATAGATGTAATATTAAATCTAGAATTTATATACTTGTACAATTTAATAACTTATACAATTTTGATAGATTAATACTAATAGCTATAATATTAAAATCATCATAGCCCCCATATTACACAAACCTATACTATCATAGACCTATATTAACATAGTATACCTGTATCCTTAATACACAAAGTTAAATAACTCAAAAACCACTAATTTTAATTTCGATTATTCGATTTAGATATATCAACATTTAAACAATGTCACTGCTCAATAAATGTCAGGAAAAAAATAGCACGTATTAGGTATTAAAAAATAAAAAGTTGTTCTGGATTTAGTCAACACTCTTAAAGTTATAAAAATATCATCAAAGTGTTTGAAAATATCATGGTTCTTATTTGGTATATTTAAATTATTCGAGGGTGACGATCCTGTTGCATGCATAATATTATATCGATATATATATACGGGAATCGACTTGGCACTCCTCTAAAATGACTTACATAATATAATAATTATGTATAGGTATTAGGTATATATATAGGACACACTGCAGTCTTTTTGATCGTCGTATACGGTTTATTTTTACAATACTAACAATGTAGCTGGACTAGATAAAGGTATGACTATTTTAAATATACTAGAGTACTAGCTGACTACTAGAGAATCAATATAATATTATAATATAATCTCACATTATACTATGATTTACGTTTGGCGTAATTTTGTTTTTCAAATAGGTACCTACTTAACTAAATACAGAATATGAATATTTGCATTTGAAAAATACTTAAAACACTTACTTTCTGTCCGAGAGAGCTCTTTAAGTAAGTTTATTTTTTAGTTTAACGAATATTTTATACTAAGATTAATCATTTTTTAAATTGAATGAAGATATCTTCGTCGACAAATTCAACATTTAAATCACCATACAATTTGGTTTTAAAGTATACCTACTTGTCTTTCTTTTTTCTAGCACCTTATTGTATGATGATCAAACAGTTATGGTGGACCACTGTTTCAGGCGTTTTAGCGTAAATAGATTTAAATAATTAAATTTAAGCAATGCTAATAATATATAATACGTTATACGTGCCGAGCTTAAATAAATGCTATCCCTCACACAAAACTTCGAATTTACTGTACCCGCGTTACTGTTCCCTTCAACTTTTTTAAGGGAATACTTAGTATAGAGAATCCGAATACTATATATAGTTCCAAAAGTTATCGAGTGACCATGGATATTAATATATTATACATTTTCCCGATGTTTAGCTGTAAAAAGGTAGAAACTTCAATAATAATTAATGCAAATACATTTTTATACCTAAAGAAAATTTAATTATTTAAGAAAAAAAATTGTTCTATAACTTCCATAACTTTTCTGTCTATGCTGTAACTTTAATGCCGTTGGAACTACCTGTATACAGTATTTACAGGACGCAACAATTACGATTCTATAAGTATTTATAAAGATTATTAGCTATATCATGCGATAGCTGGTTTGATTGGGTAGGTATATATATTATTATGATACTTGTTCCACTTGTACTTATATTTAGGATTTGTTCCTGAATAAAAATATTCAATGTTATTATAATCGTATACTAAAATTATTAATATAAGAAAAAATATTATAAGATATAATGCAATATACATCATCCAACAATCGTAAACTATTATATTATATAAAGGTACCTACCTATAAAATAAATTAAAAATGTATAAATTAATTATCTACATATTTGAAATGGTTGTAAATGTTTCTATAGTAACTAAATAGCTATTATATTAGAAATATGAATTTAAATTGTATTTACATGTACTCAATGAAACTATTTTATAAAGTTAATGTTTGTCTTAATTTCAAAGCCTAAACACACAAAACGAGAAATTATACGGTTCCACAGTGGGCCATTGTAAGTAGGTGGGAGCCGGGGAGGTACAGGTTTTTCCCAAATATATACGCATCATTTATAATTCAATATGTGTATTTATATTTTATTATATCTATACAGGGGCTTACTTACATCTATCAGTATTGGCTTTTAACCATTTTCCGTAAACTATACTGTGATTTGTGAGGTATAATAATTATCTTCTTACGCTGCTCACAGTAAAATCTGTGTTTAATTTCCTACATAATAATCCTCACTAATAAGTAATAGTACCTTCGTCGAGAACATAATACCGAACAAACATTTGAAACTATAAAAAAGTGTATTACGATGTTAAAATTTGTACCCAGTAAATTCATTGTTGAATTTGTGAGATCGAAAAATATTATCAACGTTTTGTTTGATACATTTTTGTTAAAAACTAAGACTACCTACATAATATAGTAAACAATCGTTATTTTAAAAATTTATATCGTACACGACGGAAAATAAAATAATTGTAATCGTTTCAAAAATACTTTTTTACTTTTTAACATTCCAGAAAATTTAATCAAAATAGAATTATTAATATTTAGGTAATAACCTTTGTAGAACACTTTAATGGTGGTTTTATTAAATGTTATGGTTTGCTTTTTCTTACAAGCTAGTGAACAATGTAATGAAATAGTTGAATTCTCTGTGTGTCTATATGTCATAATAATAGTAAGGGTAAAAATATGTAATAAACGAATACTCAAAATACCGATATTTTTCATCAGTAGAACTAAAACAAAATTATATTTGTTCCTGGGCATCCATTTACTGTGGTACATAAATTTCTTTTAAAACTATTAACATTTTTGAAAATATATTTTTCATATAATTTTATGTCTATAAAACAAAATTATATATTTTTGCTATTTTTGAATTTTTGATACTTTTTTTTTACTTTTGACAACATGCATTTTTCTATCGGATTCCTTCATCCACAGCAGAATATTTTTTAGTAGATTATTTTATATAAAAATCAAATTTTAGACGTATAGTTGAGTTATAACTTATAAGTATTTAAAATGTTGGAGTCGAGTGTAGTTACAGGGGTAATATTGGTAATAACATAATATTATACGCTTGTAATACTCTCAATCAGAACAGTTTTAAAACCAATCACAAAATCATTAAACTCTTTAGAAGTAAGGCATAAGAACACGATTTATTTGGCCACCATTAAATGGCCAAATAGATCTGCAACGTTGAGGTCGCCTTTACGTTTTCTATAACGAATCGGTGCTCGGGTAGGCGCCTAATAACAGCGAGTAAGCCTTACAGGACACTTTTCATTTGCCTCCTATAGTCTAACTTTACGAGTAATGCATCTCTCATCTCTGACCCGGATGTCGCAAGAATGCAAGATTTCTATGGTTCTTTTTAGCACGCAGACTATAATAATGTTGTTTCTGTCTCGTTCAATTATTATATATTTGTTACTTTATGTGATTGTTAATATATTATCATAAATTCAAAGCCGTTTGGCGTCTATTATGTAAAAAAAAAAGCATCCACTGTCGTAATACTGCAGCATTAGGTGTTCCGACGATATTCGTATTGCGCCTGCCTGTACTATTATTTTAATGCGTATTTATAACTATATATTCATGTAATATGTATCTAGTAATGATAATAATTTAATTCGATGAAGAATATATTATTACAGTAGCTGCAGCGGTTGTTATATTATGTATAGAATAGCGCAATACATGACGCGCAATATGATATATATATATATATGCATATTATGTGTAGAACAAATGCCTACAATGGAGTATTATATTATTATATAATATAGCGGCGTTGCAGTAGTATTATGAAAATAGTAGTTTAAGCTTATAAATCCGCTTAAAGACAAAAGTGGATGATAAAGGATAATGATAAGTTCTTCGATGAACAGAAAATCGTTATATGAGTATGCCTGAAATATATTATGTGTTATGCATTCAGCGGTAATAATGATAACTATTTTACCGTGCGTAAACAAATCGTACACATTATTTCAGAGGAACGATGAATGTATTAGTTTTACAATGATATGTGCGTGTGTGTGAGATTTATTTTTTTTGTGTGCCTTTTATCTTATTTTTGAGCCTTAAAAACGCATCAAAATCGCGGGTGGTTTCATGGATCTACTTTAGGCATTGCTGGTGATGGTTGGGGTTGGGTCAAGAGTAAAAAGATCCTTCACAAAATAATCAGACATTTTTATTCAAAACCAGTTGATGACATAATCGATTACCTATGTACCTAGTCTTAAATTTTTCACCAAATGTTATTATCAACATTTTATAGACTATTAATATAATTTTCAAAATATTTCGGCTGTTTTTGTGTTAAGACATTTTAAATATTTAGCTTACCTGATTTAGTTTTATTTTTACTTGTATATGTGATTACACCTTTACAGTGCTCGAATTTGATTTG